>JAUTYZ010740792.1:0-19780 GCA_032273725.1 Panulirus interruptus | reverse complement strand
TGTAAATATATATAAATGTGTTGAGAGGGGCAGCTGGTGAGAACAGGGAAGGGGGGCCAAGTGAGGATTTTCCCTCTAAGGCTCAGTCCTCTGTTCTTGATGCTACCTCACTAACGCCAGAAATGGCGAATATGTTTTAAAAAAATTATATATGAACAGCTGGTTTGACTGTAAACTGACTGCCAGAACGAGGATTTGAACCTATGAGCTCGATCTTGGGCGGCTCGTGAATGCATCGTGGTTAGGAACGTTAACTGCTACACCACGGAAGTCCATAGATTTATTATACCAGCATTATTTTGTCTCTTTTACCTTGGTTTTACAGTATCGTGAATAACTGGCTGAAGTGGTACATACTGAGTGAGGATGATGCAGCTACTGGAAAGCCTTCACTGTACTCTCTCCCAACTCAGCTCCTGGATATATACTGTTGTCTAGCCCCACGACTTCCTCTTATCTGCAGCCATCAAAGTGACTCAGAGTTTGGTTTTATTATTAGTAATGCATGTCTCACATTGCCCTTAGACTGTTTGGTTGTATAAGCCCATGAAAATATTGATCTGGAAGAAAAAAATGGTGGATTCTCTTGTTGCTGGTGCCATTTATAATCAAGGTTCAGGCTTTAGATTGTAATATCATAAACCATTTCTAATTACTTCAGGTGAGAGGGAAGTTACAGTGGCTGATGTCTATTCATACCTTGATGGCTGTAATGTACCAGAGTATTCAAGACTTTACTTCACTCATATCTGTAAATATGATGAAAAGCATAAGGTATGTCCACATTTCTTGTATATTTGAGAGTCAGTTAAAGGAAGCTGTTATATCACTCTGCATTTTTCATGCTCATAAATGACTGATCTTTTTTTTTGTTTTTCATATGATACATATATACATTGTCTTGTAATGTCAAATCATGCACTATAATGTGATCCCACTCATATCTTGTGTGTCTTTCTTTCCCAACATATTTTTTTTATATTTGTTTTACTTTTCCAACATATTTTTTTATATTTGTTTTCCTTTCCCAACATATTTTTTTTATATTTGTTTGCCATTTCCTACATTAAATATCTACTGCATGTGTTAGAATGCAACTAAAATGTAGATAGTATCAATGACCCTCCTCTTTACATATTGTTTTACCTGACCTTAGTGTTTATGGACTTTTATGTAGGTAGTCTAGAACATGCAGCTGTCAATAACCTTTTCTAGGTCCACGTAGGTGACTTCATTGTGACAGAATAAAATAGTTAGTAAAATAGAGCTGGTTAACATTCAGAGAAAGAGACATGGTCTTGTTAGGAATATGAATCATGTGTAAATGATATATATCTTTACCACTATCCCCTGATTTGCAACATTTCACACTTGAAGCAGTTAAGAATTAGGATACATGCTCAAACTACAACATGTTAGCACCTGCACCTGTGGAAGATTTGAAAAAAGGAGAGTTTTCCCCTCATATTTCTAGTGTATAAGAAAATATTTTTCTCAAAAACATGAATATGTCAAGAAAATTCAAGGTATTTTTGTATTTATTATGCATTGTATAATGTCATGGCAATATACTTTTTGATTTCCATCACACCAACTAGCAAATTATGTTTCATTTTTTATCCCACCAGCTGGCGGTCACCTTGTAAATAAAAAGACCTGTGATGCTTGCCATGGTTTGTGTATAGTAGTGTTACATGCTTCCCCATTATTTACTGCTTCCAAAGTAAGAGTTACCCTTTCAGTATTTCCACAAGGAATGTTAAAGAAACTCAGGGTTGTACAGGACATAAAGCAATCACTCTTGATAAGAAATTGGAGGTGCTTAAGAGGTTTGATGATGGTCAGAAGCTCGTGTCTATAGCTAAGTCCACGGGTCTTACTCACTCAGCTGTGGCCACTTCTGGTAAAAGTAAGGAGAAAATAAGATTTTGTGCTTTGTCTTCCACTTCAGTAACTGTTTAGCTAATGTGTAAGAAAAGGGGCAGTGTGATGGAGAAAATGGAAATCTTCCTTAGCCTTTGGACTGAGAAACAGAATCAGAGAAGCATGCCCAGGACCACACTGATTATCCAGGAGAAAACAGAGTCATTGTACTGTATAATGACTTTAAATATGAATAGGTGAAACAAGTTGGGAAGAAACTTTTGATGCAAGTTAGAGGTGGTTTGTGAGGTTCCAAAAGTATTGTGGTTTTCATAACTCATAAGAGTGGGGAGGCTGTCAGATACTGAGATAATGCAACATTAACTGGAGTGTTTAAAGAATATTATTGAGAAAGTAGGTTTCTCCACACCTCAGCAAGTCTTTACTAGAGATAAAACTGGGTTATTTTGGAAAAGGATGCACCCAGAATGTTCATCAGCAAAGAAGTAAAGTGGTCCAAGATTCAAGGCAGCCATAGATCAGTTGATGCTTCTACTGGAAGGGAATGTGGAGGGAGATTTTAAGATTAAACTCTTGCTAGTGTTTCGTACACAAAATCTTAGCACCATGAAGGGCTGTGTAAAGTTGGCATTACCTGTGATCTGTCATTTTAACCAGAAGGTTTGATTCACCAAGAGTGTTACTGTGCCAATAAAAACTTAGCCACTAAAGCTTTGCTTATTCTTGACAATGCAGCAGGTCTTCATCAGCATCTGACTGACGTGAGTCCAAATGTTTGGGTAGAGTTACTCCCTAAAAATGCCACCTTCTCACTTCAGCCCATAGATCAGGGCATGATTGCCACTTTCAAAGCATATTGTATGAGGAGGACATTGCGCCAACTCGTCAAAGCTATAGATGGGATGGATAAGACTTCGATCAAGGAGTAATGAAAAAATTAACATTATGAATGCTGTATAGAACATAACTGTGTCGTGTGAGGAAGTCACACCCACAACAGTGAACACTCTTTGAGGTTAGGTATGTTATGACATGAGTATGTGCCGGGTCTCTCTTGTTTTGAGCAGGCAGAATCATTGGCCCAGATCTAGCAGACAATTATTTTGCCAACGATTATGACTTTGAAGATGTTGAGGAAGAAGTGGCTGAGTTGCTGGAGTCATGTTTTGAGGACTTGACCAGTGATGAGCTAATGCAGCTGGAAGCATAAAAGCTCCAAGAGGAAAGGGCAGTAACATCCTTTACCACACACCATTTTACAACCAAGGTGTTAGCAGAAGTATTCAGTCATTTAAACAAGGTTGTGGCCCTCTATAAAGATATGGATCCCAACCTAGAGGGCTTACAGGTCTTTCACATGGCTACATGGAGATTTATAGACAGAAAGAGGCATGCCTCACAGCTAGCATTGTACAACTTTTTCAAAAGGCTTAGGGAAACTTCTCCTCCACCTCAAGTTGAAACAAATGCTGAATCAGATAATTCAGGGAGTGGTGCAGACAAGCCAAGTGCCCCTCCTCCTTCCTCCCAGTAAACCTCACTCCACCCATTCCACTCCACCACCACCTCAAACCTTCATCACCACACATCTAGTAAATTTTCATTATATCTGTGCTATAAAAAGGTACATTAAGAAAGTTGTCAGATGCACAACAACTAACTCCATGCACAGTTACCAGTAATTCATCCATTTCCTGGGCAGGATAGAAATTCCTGGCTGCTGAGGTGTTACATTTTTGGGAAAAATTATTTTCTGTTGAGAGGGTGAGGTTATACCAGCAATATGGGTGGTGTAAAGAGGAAAAATGGGAAGGGTAAGTGGGTATACCATTGAACTGTGCTATTTCATCATTCAGAGTGTGGTGGCCAGGGAGGAATGAAGTGGTGATGGTAAGGAAGGGTGTGGTATCCAGTATGGGAGGGAGTGGTGGTAGGGTGTAGTGACCAGGAAGGGAGTGGTGATGGTGAATGAGGGTAAGGGACCAGGGAGGGAGGGTGTGGTAGCTAGGAAGGGAGGTAGTGGTGATAGTGCAGGAGGGTGTGATGGCTAGGGAAGAAGGGTATGTTGGTGGCCAAGAAGGGAAAATGTGGTGGTGTCCAGAGAGGATGTGGTGGCCAGGGAGAGAGGGAGTGGTGGTGGTGTTGGTGAGGGAGGGCATGGTAGCCAGGGAGGGTGTGGTGGCCAGGGAAGAAGGGTATGGTGGTGGTTAGGGAGGGTGTGGTTGAGAACATGAGGCCATTGTTTGTCATTTCCTGGCACTACCTCACTAAGTTGGGAAACAGTGAACAAGTATATAAGGAAATAAGTGCATTTACAAAAGTGTGTTGTGTTGCTCATCTGTAATGTTAGCACCTGGAACTGTGTCTTTAAAGAAAAACCTTTACTATACTTCTGCTTCTGCTTTGAGAAAGTGACAATACAAGAGAGAGAGGGTTTTATGCACCCCATTCCAATTCTATGTTGCTTCCTAAGGCATGCTGGAGGTACATGGGTAGTAATCCTTTTTCCTTATCCACAGGAATAAAGACATATATTTCTAAAATAGATTTTTATTGATTGTTTTTCCAGGTCTCTCTTGAGAAGTGGGTCATCTTCGAGCTGAAAGCCACATGGGCCAACACCCCAATAGATGTACGACAGACTTATCTCAAAAGCAGAGTTCTCCAAGATTTTGTATCTCCTACTACTGTGGCATCTGATTGCCAGCAAGAGATGGTCACTGCCGGAAATAGCACTTCTACCACAAATGGTCGTGTGTCTCTTAGTAACATAGTGGTACAAATAGTCTTTGCCCTCCTGAAAATAGGCTTGAATCAGGTAAGACAGTTTAATGGATGCTGCAGTAATGTACTAAGAAACTACAAAAATTTTGATAGGAACGAACAAACACACCCTTTATTTTCTTTAAAAGGGTATGTTTCTGTATGTAAATGTAGAGTTATGTTCCATACCCCTTCTCCCATGCTGAGTATTCTCACTAGATGACATACCAGGCACAAATAGAAAATTAAATCCTGTATGATTATGCAATATAAAACTATATGAATATCACTAATACAGGCTACCAGTTGTTCACACTAACAAATGATGGTGTAGGGTGAGTATGGAGCATGAGTTGGCATGAAGAAAGAGTGTCAGAGGGTCATCAGGGACCTCTCTTGAAAGCAATGTTTGACCCGCAACAAAAGCAGTTCACAAACTAATATTAAACTGTTGCGGTTATCTTCTTAGGTAACCAGTGAATTGGTTTGGCATTCTAACTAAGATCTTATAAGATTTTAGGATTCTGACAATTGTACACAGAAGCATTTTTCACTTAAAGTCACTAAGCATTGCCACACAGCAGTGATGAAGTCAGAAATAGTCATCCCTTCATTAGATGTGTATATTCTGCTCTACATACGTTTCCGAGATGTCTGTTTTTTTGGCATTAACATTTGCTATGATGTTACTACTCGGCCACCACTATAGCCTTAACCCACTGACCTCTGGTGTACCACATACAGTACAGGATGCCTCCACCAGTTGACTGCGAGTGTGCCTTGTACAGCCTGGGGCATTTGAAAATCCTGGGCACAGTAAAGAGTGGAGTAGTCAGTCAGAAAGCAGCTACTTGAAAATCATGATGTTATTTCTATATCTTTTGCTAATATTTATTTAACCTAGCTGCTCAGTAGTATCTGTACATCATTTTTGTGCTGAAAAGAATGTTTTTTCATACTTTTTCACCATTTCTCACATTAGCAAGGTAGCGCCGGGAGCAAGAAAGACTGCATTTGCTTACGTCCATGCTTTAGCTGTTATGTGCAATGCACCAAAACCACACTCCCCTGTCCACAACCAAGCCCCACAGACCTTTCGATGGTTTCCCCCTGGCTATTTGACTTGCCCTGGTTCAGTTCGTTAACAGCATGTTGACCCTTGTATACAACATCGTTCCAGCCTCAGCACCTTACCTTTTGTCATTCTTCACTCAGTCCTTGTGGTATCTCCTCACACTAGCCTCTTTTCTAGTCACTGTCTAATTCCAAAAGTGGCACATTTATGTCTAAGGGAAATGGATTTACAGGAAATTGATAACTTCAAAGGAAATATGGTAGTTTGCATGAAAAGAATTTTCATGGAATACTGGACAAGCACATAACCAAATGGCATTTTATTATCTCCATATATCCGTCTGACTGTAATTATAGTAAAAGTAAACATATGATAGACAGATTTGTGAAAAATTTCAAATGTTTAGGAATTGATGGAGACATCTCATGGACAATATGCTTGGAGACTATGTGTGGATCATTCAGTTATAATGACCGAGTGATTGAGAAGGGATTAAGGTACAGGAGACAATTTTATTTCATACTTCTTTTATTGTATATCAAAATTTTGCTTTTTGTTTCAGCAAAACTCAAATGAAATTTTGATGCTTATACAGTCATTAGCCCAGCATATCCCAGACTCCAGTATTTGCCTTCTTCAGGAGTGGCATAAGCGCTTTACAGAAGGGATTGTTCGTGATACTTCAGTATTAACCTTCATAAGGTATGAATAGAAATAAAGACATAATTCCCTATTCCTGGTTTTGCTTGATCATCAAATCAAAAATGTAAAAGAATAGTTTCTGTGATGTATATAGAAAGACACCATTAGAATTAAAGCCCATACAGTCAATACCTGAAGAGTTTTAAGCAATATAAGATTCTTGAGGCACTTGAGAGTGCATTGAAGCCAGCTTGCCAAACATTTGTACATTAACATTTCTGCAGTTTACTCCTGATGAATTTATGGAAAAATTTTGCATAATCTCCTGTGTTATCCATAATATTCTCTTCAAAGCTCCTATTTTCCTCATTCTTTATTGTGCTTTACACATTACTTGCTCTCCTGTGCATTTCAAATGCTAACTGGCTTTGATATTGCCTACATATCCTTCACAGTACATCCCTAAGCTCTTTCTCTTTTTGATATCTTTTAATTAACCACATCTTTCTTTTTTAATCTTTTTTCCTGTGTTTGTAACTAACAACACCCATGTTTCTACACTGTCGCTGTAAATTCCACTGACCCTTCCATAACAATGATCTGTATTATGGCTGCAGACTCTATTTCCCAATTCATGTTCCCACAGAAATTCTCTAGTTCTGTGTTGTTTCCACAATTATAGCTCTTCCTTGAGTTTGGTTTCATCTCTGCTCTTTTTATGCCCTCAATTACTATATAATCAAACTTCAGCATTCCGTGATCATATTTCCAATTAGTATATCATGTATGATATTTTTATTTTCCGTCATGCTTGTAAAGATAAAACTTAGTGATGATAGTGCATCAGCTCCTCTTCTATCCATCAAAAGACTCTCCTCCTTAATCTTGCCAGGTAATCCAGCTTCTTAATCAGCCTCCCCAAGTAGTACAGTATCAAATGTTCTGTGGAAGCCCAGATACAAACAATCTACTCAGCCTTCCCATTTGTCTAAGACAGAGCTCAATCTCTCTTAGATATCTGAGAGGTTTGTTACACAAGACCTCCTTTCCCTAAAACCATGCTGTCTCTCAGGTAATATCTCCTCTGTAGAAAGTCATCCTTTTGCTTTCTGATTATGTTTTCCAGAACCTCACAAACCACACTTATCATCGAGACCAGTCTGGAGTTCAATGCCTGTGTGTGAGTGTAATTACCTATTTGTATTGAGTGAAGAGGGAGTTTTACACCCTTGGGGCCACATCTCTTAAACATTCTCTTCTATTATACGACTTTTTAAATTTATGTATGCTGTCTGCATTAGCCACATCATTTTTTTTCCATTCATCCACCAGTCTTATACTATAAATGTACTTCTTTGCATCTTTTTAGCGAGTTTCTTACTTAATTTCATGTTATGTCCCATGATTGCTCTATCCCTCTATCTCTCAAGGAACTATTCACTGCCCACGTCATCAATCTGTTTTGAAAACTTAAAGATTGTGATCAGGTCACCCCTCACTCTTCTCTTTTCCAAGGTTGGCAAATTTAAAGCCATTAGCCTTGTGTGTGTGTGTGTGTATCATTAAAGAAATTAGACTGTAAACACTGAATAAGTTTAATCATTCATGGCAAGGAGCATTAGGGTAGATTATGCCTTTGATTCAGGACCAAATTTTTGCATATTTGATATGGCTAACACATGCACATAAGAATTCAAAAAAATGGTTTAGCAGATGTAAGCCCTAAATTGGCACACATTACAAATGTATTGGCAAAGGTAGGTAGATATACTTATATGTATTACCTGAACTGCTAAGTAGTTCAAATCACCATTAATTTTATGGTCATTATAGCATATTCTAAGACTTCATCTTTTCAAAACAGGAAGCAGTCTAACAGTCTATACATGTAGGTGTTTACCCATTGTTTCTCATATACCTATACTTTACGATTCAAAAGTGTGAAATGAACTTAACCTTGCCAGTAATTATGCTAGAAGTTTATATGAATTAATCTTTTGTTAAAAGATAATGAAACCCCAAAAGGTAGAATTATTTTTTTGTATTTATGCATATAGAATTAATATTTTCTGTTTAATGATTTCAGCATCTGTCGATGCCTTCCTCCATCATTTTTCTTGAGAGCAGATCAACTTCTTCAACTTTCTGGAGTCTTAAGGAGCCTGGTAGACCAGCTCTTGGTATGTACTTTTCTTGTATATTATGCTTTTATTATTTTAGATCATTTGTTTCCTCTTAGTCTATATGATTTTTATATCAGTCATTATAGATCTGAGGGTAAGGGAGGATCTCCTGTATGTAATAGAATTCACCTAGGAGGATCATGAGCAGGATGTTGGAAATCCTCCCCTCCTGTATTAACTTTCTTAAATAGGATAGTGCAGAGTATCTGCATCACTACAGAAGTTCACTCAGTCACTCTTTTAATCCCAGAGAGACACGAATCCAGATTACTCCCTCCAGTCACCTTGAATGGACAGTCACTCCCATTGAACAAAACATGTGATTTAGGGTAAACATTTTGAAATCATCAGTTACATATTATTTCACAATATTTCTTCTTTATTTTTAGGCTACCAGCCATGGTATTCAGCCAAGTGTATGTGACACGGTCTTCCTTTGCTCTGCATTACTAAATGCTGCAGCAAGGCCTGGCGTTAAAAACCTTCAAGTTCAGCAGTGCTTGACACCCCTGAGGACTCCCATTGTGGTAACTTATTTTATTCACAATACATTTGGTAAAGAGAAGATGGAAGGAGGAATTCATTTAGCTGTAGACATTTGCTTGAGGAAATACTTGTGCAAATTTTGGAAGAATTAACCATCAGAGAAAGTACTAATTTTAAAGGAAAAGGTGGCTTGCACAAACTTTCAGGCACACGTGTTAGACCATGGAAAGAGCATGATGTTTTGGAGGAAAGGATAGGTTAATCGATAGTACCAGTTCATAAAGAAGAGTATGTATAGAACAAATATAGTAAGTATTAATGTATTAACTCTGTTGATGATTGAATATTATGCAATAATGCAAAAAATTAAGAAAATCATAGGTTTAAAAGTTAGAGATTAATTATATTTACGAAATCAGACAGATAGTAAGAACCATATTTACCAATTGAACATAAATGGAGAGTATGTTTATGACCCATTGAGGGAATATAATAGTTTGGATAAAGGATAGTTAAGAATTTTAAAGAGATTGTGTTCTGGACTGGGAGGGATTTTTATAACTAAGGATAAGAGTTTGCATATTGAAAGAAGAGCATATGTTAGAAGAAACATTACATGGACTTTGATTGGTCAAGAAAAAGATGCTTTATGTTACCATGTTTGTTTAAGTGAGAGAAATATATGGATAATACTGAAAGTATTGGTGATAAAAGCATCTGTATGAAACTGGAAATCATGGATGTTGTAACATGCAGTTAACAAAGTTGTAATTGGGAAAAAAACCAAGAGTTATGGCAAAAATAGAGGAATTTGATGGTTTGTGAAGTAATGAAAGTAAGTGAAACAGGTGTTAGTCGAGAGGACTTTGCAGAGGGAGGTATGTGCTAAAACTTTAATGCATAGAGGAAATCTGAAATAAGTCACTTTGTCGCTTGAAATAGGGGTATAAGATGTAGGTAAAAAGTGCCCAGTTTAATGCTAGGTAAGAAACTTGGTTTTGTCACCATCTATATAGGACTGGTTAGAACATGTAGTAAAACAGATCTGTTGCCCTCAGTGTTTGTATTGAAAATTACATATTCATTTCAATCTTAGTACCAGTAGCAGTCATGTCAGTAGAATAATGCCATCATTCTTGCCCCATTTGTGATGTCCTCCTTGCACCTTGTTCCAGGGACAAGCTTCAGTCCTCCTACTTCAGGTGTATAGTGTTGGTGTTTAAACATGGGCTATACATTTTGTAAGATGGTGAAATAAGTGAATGCTTAAATGTTTCTTGCTCATTTTTTCTAACGGAAACAGGTGGCAATTATAGGTTTAGCCTCTCTCATTGCTCTTGTGCATCTTGTTACCCATATTCCTCTTGTACTAACACTGAATGCTTCATAAGTCTGTTGATTGGTTTAGCACCTATCCAAAGCTGAGATGATAGCATTAATCTAGAAGCAGTTCCTCATTTACCTTGTGCCAGTTCTATGATGTATGGAGTAGTATCAACGCTTCCCAAATCACTGCTTGATAGATGTAAGCTTACTGACACTAGATGCACAATCTAAGGTCAAACAGTGATGTGGTGAAAACTTTATCTGTACTCACAACTAGGTTTCCCAGCCAGATCAAACTAATTATACCCTCTTTAGGATTGGGTTGGTCATGGACCTTTGAGTTTGGGGCCTTCAGCATTATTCATCTTCACCACTGTCAGGTCTGACAGTTTTCTTCCAGACTCTCAAGATTTTACATCTACTTTTCAGGGTGAGCGCCACAGTTCTGCCAGTCTCACATTCACCATTGTTGCTGGTGTCTTCTGTTTGGTTGTCAGAAAGCAGATATGGGGCACTCTGTGCTCACAGAAATGACCACATTTTTTTTGTCTTGGAGAGGACTGAAGCTTTTTAAATGTCTAACAGTACCATATTGATGCATACAGTATCAGTAGTCTTGAAAATTTAATCATTTTAGATGTGACAAAAGATGACATATGATTAGGCTCAGGTTTTCAGATAGATAATTCTCTTTTTGATTTCAAGCAAATAGAAATGTATCACAGTCATAACCTCTGGGAATAATCTGTTCCTCAAGGAGTTCATAATGGATTTGGCAAAGAAGTCAGACCAGTCCTAGATGGAGGCCAATAGCTCTAAGTTTCTTTGTTAATGTTATAATAGATTAAGAAAAAACATTACCAAATCATAACTTGTTTTTTCAGTTCCATTGGGAGTTACTCAGCAGCTTCTTCAAGAATTACAATGCAGTCATCAGTAACCACTGCTGTTTAGAGAATCTGTGGAACACATTGAATACTCCAAGCAAGAAAAGTATCTCTTCTCTCACTCCAGAGGAATCTGGGATCAGATTATTAGCTTTGTGCCTCCAGCAGTCATTAAGTGAAGAAGAACTGAGAGACATGGTATCTGTCGTTGATAAGCCAATGTACCTTAAGTGGCTTCTGGCATACATAGGTCTGCAACAAATGAGGGGATCTGTTCCCCTCTTTCCTAGTGATCAAGAATTGTTACCAGATGTAAAAAAACAAGATAAAAGAACAATTTTGTTGTGCCAAGAAGAACTGCATAAAGTATTGGCTGTATCAGATACGTCAAAAATTATTAACAAGATTTTTCCAAGTTCAGAAGAAAAACATTTAGCGCTAAAATCAGTTCCAGTGGCTTGTGTCATGATTCTTCTTTTAAATTTCATAAAGCCTTGTGATAAACAGAAAGGAAGGGAAATTAACAAAGAATTAGCAGTTATAAATCAGTTTGACCTTCTTTTACAGTGTCATATTTTTCTTAGTAATATTTATGATTGCAAGGGAAGCTCAGATGAAGATTCATTTCTCTGCAGAAACACACTTTCAAGAATGGGAAACTCTGAATCACCAGATTTAGAGTACTTGGCAAAATTAAACCAAAAAATATTTTCTCTTCTGTCAAAAATATCTTCAAAGATATTAGCAAAGGTATCAAAAAATACATTCTCAAGATGTGATAATGAACTAAAAGCAGCAATCAAGTTCAAATTACAAACAAGTTAGAAATAATGCAGTTATCATGGAAATGTAACAATCTTGCATGAATTATGTACAAACATATTTTACATTTAAGGTACAGTTCATGATTCTGGTGTTATCAGCTGTTTGTCCTGGACACTATAACTTGTTCTCACCAAATAACCATTGTAAATTGAAAGAATCAGAGTTTGGAAAATCATTTGTAGCATGGTGATTTAGGATTTAAGTGGTGTGCAGGGATGTCATATATTTTTTTTATATATATATACATCCTCAGTCTGTGATATTTACTCCATTTCCCTCATTCAGAGTTAGGTAACTCATTCAGAATCTTCCCCTGTTACATCATTCACCTTCTGTCTATCTGTTGAAAGATGAGAAGGGAGTTGTGCACTCATAGAGCCTCATCATTTAAAATCCTATACTACAGTGCTTTGTTGTAATTCTTGTATTATCTGCATTCACTGTTCTTTCACTGAGCTTTTTCCATTCATACACAATTATATTACTATGGAAGTACCTCTTTACCAGTTTTTTTAATTTGTTTCTAAGTATCTTTCCGTGTCATTTGTCAATTTCTCAATTTCAAAAAACTTTTTCATTATCAATGCTGTCAGTTTGATTCAGACATTTAGAAGGTATAATCATACCTCTCCTCTTCCTTCCCTCTAACATGAGCAAATACATGATTGCAATCCTCTCATTGCAGCTCAGTTCCCTTATTTCAGCTGTGATCTTTGTTGCCCTCTGCTATACCTTTTCCTCTTGATCTATATCTTTCCGTATGTAAGTTGACCATGCTGGTGATGCAAGATGTGATTTGAGACATATATCCTGTAAATACTTTTCTGAACATTTCCTTATCCATAAATGCAATTTCCTTATTTAATGATTCTCCAAGTATGGTATTTTGGTGATAATCTGAACACAGTGTCAAATTTCTTTCACACACAGACTTATATTTTGTATCTTGCCAGATGGCAGTCATAATTAGCCCTCCTTTCACTGTGTCTCACTTTCATCACTTTCCATTTTGTTAGATTAGTTAGATTAAATTTCATCAGTTGTTTATCTGTCCAGTGTTGGAGTCTCTCAAAGTATCTTTGCAGGTGATCACAATCATGGAGACTTCTTGTTCTCTCATGACTTCAATATCATCCACAAACTTCCTCAGGGGTGATTCAAGTCCCTTTAGCTAGTCATTTACATACATTAGAAGTAACAATGGTCCCAAGACCAAGCCTTGCAGGGTGCAGCAAGTGACTCCACCCAAAGTTCAAAAGGCATCCTTGATATGATACTTTGTTCCTCTCTGCTCTGATAGTTTTCAGTCCAGAGATATACTTCACTAGAGCCAACATTGGGAAAGAGAATGCTTAGTTTGAGTACATATGCAATTGTAATGCTTAATTCTAGTGAATATTTGATAAGATTCTTGAGATCCAACACTCACTATAGACTGGATTTTCAAAAATTTAAAGTAATATTCATAAGAAATATGAAAAATTGCATTAAATATAATGGTAAAGAAATTTAAAACATTCCAAATTTATCTCAGCAAATGCACTGAAGAGATTGGCAATGGCTGCCTGATATCAGCATGCATCTCTGCCAAAAGAAGAAATTGAAATGAGAATATGACTTAGAAAACTGACTTGTGCCTTCTTATTGCATCACTGAACTATCATGTAACACAATATATAGTATACTCATTGTGATATGTATAGCATTAGTACTTCACCACAGCTATATTCTGTGATAAGTAGTTGGGAAAATGAATTACCTCAGATTAAGTAATCTCTGATGTCCTCCAATTAGAGTAAGAGTTAGAAGTGAAGTCAGAGGGTAATGGAGAGCATCAGTTCAAGATAGCACTTTTCATGTGGAAACATGGTATATTAGTTGATTTGTATGTACTATTTTTTTGGATAGTTAACAAGAATCATCATAAAAACTAGCTGCAGAATTATTTCTAGATAAGAGAGTTTACCACTGTAAATTTGCTTTCCGACATTAAGACTTTTCCTGTTTGATACAGTATCGTATTTCACAAAATTGCAAAATCTTGTCATCTTGTAAGATTTGTTTAAATAGGTAGCTGTCTCCAAGAGATAAAGCTGCAATGTAGGATGTGTGATGTGAACTGCCTTCTTGATACATCTCATCTATGCAGTGTATGATGCATTTCATATTCAATTTAAGAAATATATATATTTCATCATTCCACTTATAGAAGAATTGTTTTATTCCACAATCCTGAAAGAAAATACCCAAAAGGAAAACTGACATAATTGGTGTGGAAAGATGATTTCGTTGGTAGATATAAGCGTGGGTGCACAGCAGTGTAGGACATGAGGGGGTGTAATTAGATAGAAAAGGGTGCAAGAATACAGGAGCTGTGTGAGGAAGCTGAATGGAGGGAGCAGTAAAGTGTAAGGGGCTCTTGTGGTAGATGCCGAGGCTGGTGTAGAGAGGGATGGCTATTGTGTTCATTGGAAGGCATATGTAAGGGATTGTATAAATAGACTGGGCGTTAGGGATAAAGGGAAGTATGATCATTAATGTAAGAATACTTATGAGTTTGAGAAGTTAGATATGACAACAGTCATAACCTCTTCCAATGATATACAGGTATTTCAAATCTATCATTTGCTGAAGGATGACCTTAAGGTAGTAAGTAAAGCCTTTTTATTTCCTGCATAAGTGATTCAAACCAAAGTATCACAGCATTTCAAATGGAGTATTCAGTGGAGATGACACAACATCTCTTTGTACACGAACCCAGTTGCAATCAACCCTTCACTGTAAACCCAGATTTCTTCAACTTTGCATTTCACTTTAGAATGCCGTTTCGACTTGTCCAATTTTTGATATTTTGAACTTGGAAATCATAAGAATCTGCCAATTTCATTAGCACAGTGACAGAAAGTTGCCTGAGGTCAAGAATCTCATCAATATGAAAATGCAAAGGACTTGTTTACCTTATGGATATGAAAGGAAGAGATATAATGTGCCGGCAGAGTTTAACAGTAAGAGTTAACTTGAAGTATTTCATTCAAATTTTCATGCATAGGTATTTATATGAATTTGTATGTGCTAACACAAACAACATTGTACTGATATGTCATTAAGGAGAAAAATGAAGAATAGTATAGCATTCTCAAATGACAGGCTGGCGTCACATCCCGTTAACGAGTTACAGTGGCAGTCTAATAACCAAGGGCATTTGAAGGCTTTACATTTTTGAAATAGTTAATTTTCTATACCCTTTAGACTTTCATTCAGCCAAGGGTATGCACATCACAGTAAGTAGAATCATACATTAGGGCTGAATACAGATAAAACGGTAGAAATGTTTTGAGAACATTTTGATATGAAAAGATCTCTATAACTAGATTTTTTTTTATTGGGCTGACCGACTCAAACTCAAATGGACAATTAAGTGGGAAATATTGATGTGGCAACGATGACGGTAGTATTCAAAGTAATTCTTGAAATAAACTCATTTCCTATTTTTTCGTTGATTGTGGCAATTTAATTGGTGTGTAACAATATTATTTAGTGAGCACAAATTTATGAACATTCAAGGTAAAGTGGGCATGGTTGATTACTTTTTTTTGTCAGTGTTATGAATTCCTGTGGCATACCGGTTATCGTTCCTGATCGTGACGCATTCACGGGCCGCCCAGGGTCGAGCGCATAGGTTCGAATCCTGGTTCCGACAGCCGGTCCACAGTCAACCCAGCCGTTCATCCACCCCTAGGGGTTGGTAGATAAAATGGGTACCTGGCTCAGGCTAGAATATATATATATATATAGAGAGAGAGAGAGAAAGAGCCTTAATGGGATGTTCTTAAATTGTAAATACAGTGCCATTAAGAACATGGTTATGAACTTACGTACATACTTAAACGTTAATAAATGAAAAGGAAGGGTATTCTATGAGAGTAGAACTTGACCATAATGTATCTCTTCTTACGATAATAAGTAGATATATCAGTATTCAAACTTATTTCTAATAATTCGATACTTGCATTATAGCAGCAAAAGTTGATAAAGCGGGGCATTTGAATTCATCTCCTAAAGCCGGACATCGCTTCCTTTAACATTTTTATGGGGACAGTTGAATACCATCCGCCGCCCGACGTACAGCCACTTGTCATGAGTGACCAAACCTTCAGGTAATTAATCACTTTAACAGATTTTCCACGGCAGCCACACTATATTTAGCTACTGTATATATTTCCAAAAGGCTATATTGCACATACGCTAGTTACCATCACTCTACGCAACAATATTTTCACTATATTGTTCACCAAACAATATATTGCGGTAATATCCCCTTATTCTTAACAAATTGTTTAGGCTCAAAATTTTGCTGGTTTTTGTTCTCATTTTACACATTCCACCATTTCAAATCATGAATAATTACTGAATTGGGTAGATTAGTGACATAAGAGTAAAGCTATGACTGACGGCGTGTTCATTAACACTCCCTTTTGTTATATACTCCTTTGTATCACCTGAAATGTAAGTAAATATTTCTGTTAATTGTCACCCTAGTTGATTTCTTTTTCTCAAAAGTAAATAATTTGTATCATAAATATCCAATGAATTATTGACTGTTTATTCTCTATAATCACTCTAATAATATTACTATCACCTAATTCACCTTCACTTGGCCATGATTTCACGTATTGAACATATATATATATATATCACACATACAATAATGTATCATTTTCTATGGTCACGATTCAAGTAAGGTTGTGTACCATGATAATTCTACTAACGTGGCTCATAATGTTATAATGCGTATAATGTGAATTTACCAAAATTTCTCTTCTCTACTATATTTCCTTTCCCGTAACACCGATTTTTTTCTCATCTGACACATTTTGTATACGTATACTTCATCACTAATATGTATTCAGTATATTTTTTAAGTTTTATATGGTTGATGAAATAAGAGACTCATTTTTAAGTACGTTTAATTTTCGATTTTTTTTCTATATATACGGAAAAGGAACTTTACAGTTGTGGTGCCTCATCTTTCAACTTTTAATTCTTATTAGTAATGGGTTATCCTTTGTAATGTCAAAAAATAATAATTTGATAGAAATTTATGTATGATATTTTTCCAAAATGTTAATGTTATATATATAATGAAATCGGAAATTTAGGTACTACGGTGAACTTAGGAAACTGTCTTTGTCAGACAGAGGTGAGAGCACAACAAACCCAAAACAGACGAATCATCTTGAGTGACTCGAGCAAGTTGTTTAAACGCGAAAATGAGCACCAAAGTTGAAACCTACCTTACCCAGAAAAAGAATTCCTCCCCAGCAGAACTTTCAAAGAAGTTTGGGGAACTGGAGGAACTCTACAATAAAAAGTGAGTGAAGATTTGATAGTTGAGTAATTTCTAATTGAGGCGTCAGCTTCATGGGGTTACTATCCACCAGCTGATGTCTACTTACTGTGGATTCTGTATTATAAGTTACAGTACTATTTATTCAAAAGACGTAACGCATGTATATGTTATTAAATCTATTTATAGGGTAAAATTTAGGCCATGTATACCTTAGTTAGATCCTTTTTTTGAGGTACCATAGAGAACCGCCTCCAAGTCACTGCCACGGGTTTCAGGTTGCATTTTAGCGATGCTGTTGTGTTCCAGGTAAACTTGTTAAAGACAGACACTCGGGAAAAAAAAATAGAAATCAACAATTTTGGTACCAGAGGAATCCATACCATGTGTAGTGTACATGGGGTGTAGCATTTTTAGCTGTAGCACCTTTAATTGTATTAATTTTGTTTTCGTAAATTTGGCAGGGCTTTGAAGTAGAGGGAAATAGTTGGATAAAAACACTCTAAATATACATATAGGAATGTAAGTAATGCATTAGAAACACTTTCAATTAAATCCAGCTGAAAGTAAACTAACAAGAAGGATGCCTAAGATGTCCCAATGTCATTTTCTAATGTCTTCATGCTTTGCTCAAGGACAGTAGAAAAGTGACCGCCCTGCAGACGGCTGACAAAAAACATTCACCTGACACTGGTTAAGTTTCTGTAGAGCTTTAATTTGTTTTGTTTGTTGATACGCAGACTGAATGAAGCTGTAATACAACAAGAAAACTTTTCTGCAGAGTCTAGAAATGCCTGATAACATATCGGACTTTCACTTGAAACGTTGTGGCCAGAAGCACATACAGATACCTTCAAGTACTCTTGGGTACACAAAGAAATCCTAACGTTTGGAAACTTGCCAACAGATAGGTTAGATTGATTGATATGACAATTTTAACCCAACACTCTGCGTAGACTTCTAGATGATGGTGAGTATGAGCTTTCCCTCAACTCCAGTGGACGTACCTGAATTAGAATTAACCTTATCACTCATCATATTTGATATTTTTATGAATTTTCTTTTTTGAAAGAACTTTTATAAGAAAACATAATAATTCTAGTAATGAAGTAGAAATAAAGAAAAATGTACTTGTAGGCAAAATAGTATATGACCCATTAGAACTGACCAGTCAGCAAAATAACCTCTGGATGTAGAGGATACGCTTGAGTTGTAGAGTGTGATTTGAAGTATTCATTTTGGGGGGTTAATTTTTATGAAAGACTCAGAAATGATAACGAAACTTTAGTAAGGTAGGAAAGGATATCATCATTGGATCTTGTCTTGCAATAGCTTTACTGATGATCAAAGAGTACTAACAATCATGATGTTTAACAAAATAGGAGTTGAGGAGAGATTCCAAGACTGAAAATAGAAGAAATCAGGGTTAGAATGGTTACCTATGTTTGGGACAGGCCGTGCCGGTGCATGTTTTTAAGAGGATAGAATAGTTCTGAGTTTTAAACAGAACTAGAACAGATAAGGAAGATAACAACAGTTGCCTCTTGCAGAAGGATGGCAGACAGAATCCTGTAACCTTTAAGACAAGGGAAGAAAAACCAATGACGATATTATTCATGGGACAAATTCTCTCACGAACTGAATATTGTTGCGTCGTAACATAACCCTATAAGGCGGGCGACATTGCAGATTTAGAAAGTGTCCGAAGATCTTTCACAACCCATATTCGTGTGGTAAGGAAACTGTATTACTGTAAGTAATCATGGACTTAATCGCCGTAAATCTCACATCAAGTAGCTGATGGCCTCGACCTTATGAGATCCGGTGCATTGTCATTTATTAAACCTGTGCGGTAGTATCTCCCCTCCCCGGCAGTCTAGGCCAAGGCGAAGACATCCTTGTTTTTAGGTTTTTAAGGTTCCCCGCCTACTCCTTTTTTTTTTTAAGGTATTAGCCCCACCTCCGTTTTCTTTTTTTATATAGTCTTCCCACGGTCCCTTGAAGCAATCCGCCACCGGCCAGCTGGGCACATATAAGAATGCCCCATCTTGTACATGGAATAGGAAACATTTTTCAGCAAGCTTTTCACATCCTTGCATATTAGGCCCAACACTAGAACATGCTTTCTAAGCACTCGGTCACTGCACTTTGGAAAGCACAGAGAGCAAACAGACAAGCTCCGGAGGAGGGCAACAGAGATCGTACAGGGATTGAGAGAGCTGGGTTACATTTTGGAGGTCAAGAGGCCACAGAATCGCTCGCCGTGGAAGAGAGGAGAGTAAAGGGGCGACTTGATCACAAACCTGCAAGTTTTTAAATCATTTTGATTATTTTTTGACAAGTGGGAGAGGACAGGGGGGTG
>JAUTYZ010740242.1:1383-13403 GCA_032273725.1 Panulirus interruptus | reverse complement strand
CAACATGCAACTAACCTCATGGCTAAATGCAAAATTTTAAGCAGAGGCATGACGCCTATCATTTGAAAACCAATGGTGAAAAAATTTTTGCAGATAGTAGGGCCATTAAAAAAAAAAAAGACTTATTTTACTAAATTAGAAAAGGGATGAAGAATTAACTTTGAACAAACTTAGAACATGGTCAAGACTGGTATGTCTTTGAGGTGTCTGCCTTGCAACATGCTTCTGGCATAGCGACTGAGACATATGGGGTCAGAGCATCTAAGAGGAGACTTATCAGTCTCACATGCACAACTGTGACAGGAAGGTGGGAGAAGCAAAGACAGACCCTGAGGCCTAAGGTCCTGTGTCCTGCCCAGTGTACTGATAATACAGTACAGTACAATAAAAGTACTTATGAATCATGTCATAAAAAACCCACAAGTAAATAATAATAATACCCCTCTGCCTTGGCTGAGAAACTACCAGGCAATCCACCCAGTACCAGCAACACAAAATGTAAATGAATGGTGGCGGTTAGTTGTGCCCTGCCACCACCTCTGTGATGCAACTCACAAGCTTAAACAGGCTATTGTACAGTTTAGACTTTTAAGTCCATAAGAAGAACAAGTATAAACCAGCCTCATATGTTTTATGATAATTGAAGGGGGTAGAAGGAGGATGGAACATTAGGAAGACACATTAAGTAGAAGTAGTCAGTAGGAATATTAGGTAGGAGCCTCCGTAAACACTGCGCTAGAGTTGCCCTCTGCCAGTGGCCTGTTCAGGATGAGGCACTAAAGGCTAAGACGCAGCACTGGAGTTCATTAGTATTGGAGACTCTATTGCCATGGCCACCCCCTTGAGGGAGTTCCAGGAAGGAATAGGCATTAGAGATATAGATAGATAGAATAGAATCCTCATAGATATATCCCATTTTGGGGGATACAACTGTTTTTACCCTATAATGAGATATTGCTATCTGAAGATGCTCTGTCTGTGGGCATGAAAAAAATGTAAATTGCGATATATTTTTATCCATTTAAGAACAGGGATTAGATACACATCCCTGGAAGAAATGGGTAAGAGCCTTTTGAAAGTGTTCACACAAAAATCAACATTGGAAATACTAACTCTTGTGTTAATCGATAACACTGGGCAAAATTGCAATTATAGTAGAGTTTTTCAGCTTGTGCTGTAACAAAATCTGCATTTGATGCCAAAGGAGTAGCTGGCTGTGGAAGTGACTGGCTTGGGGAGCTGTACTTGTTGACTCTTGTTTCATATACAGCCATAACTACAGCACTCTCTGCCTCATTACATGTGCGGGACAATGGTAGGGATGACAACAGATCTTTCTCTGCAAAAAAAGAAAACATTCAGTGCTTATCTTTAAAAAAGGGGTTATTTTCCTCACATGAATAAAATCATTTCAACCTCAAAAAAAATATCTAAGATATGGTATGAGAAAGGACTTAAAATTATCTGGTATGTGCATTTGGGAGTTAACCTAGAACCAGTTACCAGAGGGCTGCAGGCATACAGTAGAACTTCTAGTTTTGCTCTCTGTCTGTATAAAATTAACTTACTTTGCTAGACTTGATATATTTTTTCAATAGGTGAACCATAAATGTATATTCAATTTTTCTTACCTCCTCTCTTCACACTCTTTTTTCTTATCCTTTCTTATTTTAGCTTTTTCTAACAGATACTAGGAAAATGTGAATATGGACCCCATTGCAAGTGTTATGATATACAAAGAAATTCCAGTGTTTTTTCTTACTCTCCTGTCAACCAGATGGAAGGCTCAGGAAGTGACATTATTGGCTTCTCCCAAGACCCCTGCTCTTCTGGTAGATCTAACTCTATTTTCATTTCACTTCAATAACATCTGCAGCTTTTCTATCAATCTTTCTTCTGTTAAGCATCACCAGGCTAGATATACTAATATCTTACTTCTCTTTGAGACCCAGTAGTCTAATAAGTCTACCATTAATTCTTTTAGTTTCCTGAACTATAATCTACAGCCAAGTTTCTCTTTCAAAAGAAGAGTTTGTGCCTGTTCCAAAACCAGCAAATGTTGCACAACTCTTGGACAATAAATCTCCAAATTTTCATGTTATCTGGGTCAAGGTCTGTCTCTTAAATCCCACTATTTATTTCCTGTTTCATCAACTATTCTGCTAACTCTGCAAACTTGATAACATTCTTCAGCTATCTAAATACCTACCATGAAGCCATGACATCATTTCATCCTCAAGCTAACATTTTCTACTTAGGTGACTTCAAAGCACAGCTCTCAGAGAAGCTGACATCCTCCCACACAGATTATTTTTTAAACCTAACTTCTCCACTTCTAACAGTCTAAAGGAAACCAACAACCACATTTTCCATGTTCCAAACCATCATGACCACACCTCTAAAACTATGGACTAATTTTTATTTTCCAATCCCACACATTATTTCATTTCCAAATGTTCAGTTGTTCACACTTATGTAGATGTCTCATCACTCACAGCACCTCCTCCAATTGCTCCCTCTAAAAACCAACTATGTCACTTTGGTTGTGATGATTGAACTAATCTGGGAAAGCTTTTTTCAATTTACTTGTTGAGACTACTTCCCAGGCAATGCTCATTTCTCTGCTGAACACAAAGTGGAATTACTGTTAAGGAAATGCAAACATATATCTCCCTCTTCCTCTTCTGCAATCACTTTATCCAATTCAAGATTTGATCACTCCTGTTCTGAAGTAAGGGACTTGGCATACTGGACTTGGGAAAACTCCTTCCTTCGACTCTCATTTAGCCTTTTCACTCAAAATTTTTCCAAATCTGTTTACTGTGAAGCGAAACACCTCTTTGCCAACAAAAACTGAGAAAACCTCTCATCTTCTCCTGCTGATGGCTCACTGTAAGTAATACCCCTAAAACTTCATTAGATCTTTTTTATCTATTTTATCATTGATGCTATAGTTGTATCTCCTGCAGGTAAAGCCACTTTCTTAAAGGAGCTGCACATCTGAGCTTACACATGTGCCTCTTCATCTCTTTAGCAAGTCTTTAAAACCGAAATTTTCCATTCTGGAAATGAGCATCAGCAAAGCCCACATTAAAAAAGGGTGGTCATTCTAATCTCTCTAACTATCATGCTACTTCTTGAGCTGTACCATCTTCAAATTCTTTGAGTGTCTCCTCAACTCTCACTTACTTAGTCATCATGAATTTCACAGCCTTCCCTCTGTGGTGATACCCTTTCCTGTATTGCTAATCTCTGATTACCCCTTCTGATGGATTTTGGGGAATCTTATGTCATAGTCCTTGATATTGTGAAAACTTCTTATAGAGTCTGATATTAGGCTCTGATCACCAATCTCCCCAACCCCTCTTTTGGGAGGCTTTCTCCCTTCACTCTTTTATTTTCAGCCTTCTCTCTGGTGAGTGTAATACCATATTTGTTGATAGATGAACATCTTTTCCAAGGGTTCTGCTGCATCTGCTACTTTCTTCCTCCTTTTTATCAGTGAACTTTTTCCCTTAACAAATAACCCAAATCATTCATAGGATGATGACTCAATTCTGTTTTACATTTTTTTCAAATCTGCTCCAACTTCTATTTACATCCACCTCATCTCAACCAGTGCATTAAATTCAGATTCAGATAGGATTCCCAATGAGGAAAATATCACCCGATTATGCTCAACAATACTGAATCCAACTTTCTGCCTATATCTATTTCTAACACTCCACTTTTCCATCCCCTATAATGGCTCTATAATTCCTCCACTCGGTGCAATAAGTTCTCAGTGTCACCATAATGTTGAATCTATCTTAGACACCCAACATTGCACAAAGAGCTTGGTGTGCTTCTACAAAATGGGAAATCTTGCTCAAATATAAAGGACTCTTCTCTCATGAGAAGTTACTCTATATGTGCAAAGGTCTGAACTGTCTTTATGTGTATTGCTGCTTTCGCATCTTAACCAGACTCACTTTCTTATCTAAGATATAATCTGAAACAATATGAAAACGTGAGAAGAATATGTTGTATGAAGAAATCATAAGAAAGGTACATAGGCTAAAGATAATATGGCCATGTACAAAGTAAAGTAGATGATAAGTTGGTCAAAAATATGTGCAACAGTACAAAAAAGGGTACAGAAAGGAGGGGAAGACCACAGAAGATATGGATAGATGCAGTGAGAGAACTGATTGGGATTTGGGATATTTCAGATGAAGAAGCCATAGTAATGACTCAGGAGTGGATGCAATGGAAGCAATTTCTGTGTATAGGTCATTTTCATGGAATTACTGGTCTCACTTGATGAATCAGCTTAGTGTGCAAAGTGGAAAAGTAGGATGTGCTTTTATGAATAGGTCTGGAGGCTCATTTTTCACTTCAGCACAATGAACATGGGTTGATGATGTGAATGAGTGATTTTAGAGGCTGTATGTACATGGTCAACAACAAGCAATTGGGAATTAAGGTAGCTGTGATATACAGACATATACATATATATATGCTCCCCTGTTATATCTTAATCTATTTACATATGCAAGGCTTTGGGTTGTCTGGGCCAGCTGACCTGTCAGGATTTAATATCTGTATGTAGATTTTGTAAGCACTATTATTTCCCCCAAATATTAATGTATGTCTCTCCCTCACAGTCCAGGCAGCAATATCCTGATGTATTGAATAATATTAGGATTGTTGAATACATATTTCAGTAACTTCTTTCTCTCTACTGACCTTCCTTTACTGTTAACATATGATGCTGAGTGAGGGCATGGATGGCTTCATAACACAGAGGATCACCCTGGACGGCAGCCCTAAAACTCTCTGTGGCAAGTGCACGGTTATCACTTGCCTCGTATATATATCCTTTAAGTAAGTGTATTGAACACTCAATCTGTTGAAAATGACAATAGAATCTAAGTTCATATAAAACATACAGACAACACTTATTTTTCTACCTATTACCCTACATTCATGTTGCTTGATTTTTCTGGACAACTGCATTAATCACATACATGAATCTTCACACAGATGTACATTACACTCCAAATTTCTGTGATCCACATATTTTGAAAAAACTTTATAACATAATTACATAAGGTAAAAGAAAATACTGGAGGAAAATGGTCCCTTCAAGAGAATACATAATACATAGGTGACAGTAGGGAGAAACAGGGTAATTTTGTACAGCCCTCTAAAGATGGAGATAAACCAGATCAAATCTTTAATGAAAATAATAAAAATACAACCAGGAGCTTAAAAGAGTAGAAAGACAAGCCCTTCTTGAAGATATAAAATGGTTCACAAAGGGTAATTTTAACTATGAACAGATCAGTTAGGAAATCTTGGATATGTATGAGAAAAAGAATCATGGAAGCACAAAGTTCTTGCATGTGTGCAAAAAAAAATTCCAATACTAGCATGTCACTGAGGGCTTTATGGCCAGAAGGGGTAATACACCAACAATACTCGATCTCACCCTTACCTAAAATAGCCTAGAAAAAGAAAACATCAGGTAAAGTATAATACAAGGAATACGAAGGAAGTCACACAGAATCAGACCATTGGGTCCTTTCAAGCCTGTTTCCAATAGTAGATGTTAGAAACTCAAATATTAGCATGGTAAAAGTAGAAAGGCATACTGGTGTCTCAATGAAATAAAAAAAACACTAACTTTTCATGTAACTAAGGAGGCACAAATAATGTTAGTAGTGGTCCTGAAGCAAAAGATTTACCATGTCTTAATGAAATATATATCACATCTAATGAAATATTTATCAAACGATTATAAAGTGCTCGAATCTGATTATAAAGTTAGCAAAAATATTAAAATGAATTCTACACCTGACCAAAGATGAGATACCATGCTGGTAGCATATCATAAATAAATTCTTGGACCTCCAATGGGAAAGGGAATTTCACCAAAACAGTACAGAACAATGTTACAAAAGGTTCTCTGAAATCTAAAGAGGGGGAGCCAGAGAATGGGTAAAAACAAAAGGAAAAGAAAGGGAATCAGAGAAGAGTGACTTATGGCTCAATTGAAAAGACAAAAAGCTAAAGAAAACAAAGATGCATTATGGAAATATAAATGGCACAAAAGCCAGACAGGTTTTGAAAAATATGAGGATAAGAAATAAGTACTGTAAAATAAAGATGAAGGAGTACAAAAGTATGAAAGAAACACAGTGGAAAAAGCAAAAGATAACCAAAGCTGTACTGTACCAAATACAAGACTACAAAGTTTTCACAATGGAAGCAGACTTTAGAGCTGCTAACCATTTCTAGCAAACATTATATCTCTACGAAACAAAGGCACTGAGTAGAAGTGCAGCTTCAAATAGAAAGTACACTTAGAATGAGGATCTTCAACTGCAAGAGTTCTAACTTTATAATGAAAATAAACAATCATGATTGCACTATATATCTTACATCAATCATACGTAATTATTATATTCTACTTACAGACATTGTATCATCAATCTCTGGAACAGATATGATCTCTCCTTCTGCCTTAATACGAGACACATTGTTATTATCACTGTGTTCTAACATGTCTAAGGCAGCCTGGAATTCACCAACTTCATAGTAGCACAGAGCTACCAAATATCGACAAGTTGGATTCTGAAAGTTTGAGAAAAAAAATCATTTTCGAGTTACAAGTCCATGTAGTATACATAACTTCTGTCAGCTGTGTTATTGTATTAAGATATAAAGAATAATTTTACCTTTAATTCTAATAAAGAATCCTGAAAGCACATGCATTAATGATATATGAAAGTTGAGTATGGCATCTTGAAATTGCACAAAGGCTTACAATCAATAAATGGAACAAGTTACTTATGTAATAAACCATGGAGTGCTAAGGTGGCATAAGAACATATGCGGAGATATCAAGAGCAACAAAAACAATATATTTCAAAACATACTATGTGTACAAATTTCACAAAATAAAATGCAACACAAAAGGAGAGTCAGAGGTACAAGTACAGACTAATTACAAAGATACATGTGGGAATTATTGTGTTTAGAATTCTACAGAAGGTGCTCTTATTTGGCAAGCGATTATGTTGATATAAGACATTCAAACACACTGCATGATTCTCAGATTTAGTAAATGATTATGCTTAGTGTAACACAGGGAAACATACTTTACTCTCAAATATTCTACATATGATTAATTTCCACCTCAGACCTATACAAAGGTTATAGGTTTACTAATTGCTCAATACTTACTCTAGTTAGTTTATGACCATTTATAAGAAGGATGGCACGGTGATACTGTTTCGTGAGAAAATAGCTTTGAGCCAGCCAGTAGACATCAGCAGGTGCCCCATTGCTCAGACTAACAACCTTATCTGCCCAGAAAACAGCTGCCTTGTAGTGATGCTGAAATAAGAATTACTTAGGTAAGTCATGCTTCAGAAGCAAACAAAAACACATCCTCACTTTTCTGGAACAATGGACGGGGAACTCCTCCTACAGCTAAAAGTACAACAGCAGGTGGAGATATGTCTTCAGCTGTCTGCAGGATGGTCATTTGCAAAAGCCCTCACACTACAAGTTTAGACATTTGCAGACTGCTTTTGGTAGCCATATGCACTCCTGTTCTAGCTGATATATTTTAATGAAAGTGGTACTAGTCGATTCTTCACACTCTAACAGTAGATATGCAGTGCTTAAACCCCAACACGTTTCCTCTAATTCAAAGCCCTGCCCACTTTTGTGAGGGATTAAAATTGTGGGTGTAGAAGACGCCACAAGTAAAAACCCAAATTATATATGAACTCTAGTGTAAGGAATCCATTCGTGCTATTTTCATTAAAATCTAGCAACTAGATCATGTGTGCCCAGTTTCTGATAAATTACCCCCAATAACTCAACACCCTCCCACACAAATATGTAAAAGCAAACTACTCTCAAGTATTTGCTTCAGTAGCATTTGATAAAAATATATTCTGTATGAGATCTTGTTTTTTTGTGTGAGTGCAATGGGTGAGCATCATTTCAAATGAACTGCACAGCTTTGGGGTTAATAAAACAAGAATATCAGTCTGAAATGCAATAACAAACTGCCATTCGAATGTTTGCATCTTGATTTGTAACCTAATCACACGTACTAAGTATTCATTTACAAAATTCACAAGTTCCAACCAATATCATTCATCATTAATCATGGATCAATAAAAATTTTAATACTAAGAAGGGTGGGTCAAGATCAATGGGCTGGCAACCATGCAAGCGAAGACCCACGGCACCTATAAACTATCTTTTACCATTTCATGTTTCAGCCCACTAACAAGACAATGTTCAACTTAATCTTACCACCTTCGATCGTTCTAGTCTCTTTTATTTCTTGAAAGAAAATCAGAAACAGTACATTGCGATATCATACGATGAAAATCAAGAAAATGACTCAAAAATGTACATGACAATTAGTTTTACTTTGTTAAGGGGAGAGTAAACGAAGACATACTTGAAAGGAGACACTTATATGTACTTCATTATTGGCATCACCCAGCTATTTCTGTTAATTATACAACATAAAATGTCATAATTTCTTACCCTCTCTATATAACTTCGAACAATTTTCCGAAACTTCTCCAGATCTAATGATTCTGGGGGAGAAGTGGGCATACATTCAAATTCTTCTGCCATGTTGTTTACAAATACACAACCAGCTGTTATTGTGGGAAATTTACCAGCGCATACCAGCAGCGACCAATACAATTAGCGAACGGATCTGCAGAGTAAGAACAAGAACAAAAACAGAAAATTATTTATTTAAAACTGTTACGTAAAGAAACCTGTAGTTTATGCTCAGCCTTAATCTTAGTTATCTTGTGATTTTTTTTCTTTCATCTTTGTTCTGTGTTGTCTTAAACATGCAATGTTTCAGTTAGACAGCTGAATACTCTATAAACTGATTTCTTGATTTTATGGTATCAATTTTTATCATGAGTTACATCAGTTCCAGTTATTCAACCAATCCAAAATGATAGCTAATATTATTTTCGTTACAGTTCAATCGTGTGATCATTGTTTAAAAAAGAATCATGCCTGCTATGGGTTTTTCAAGTGCTGTTACTTACGAAAACCAAGACTGTCAACGAACTGTTGTTTCTTTCCTGAACATCTTGTACACTCAATTGCTCCCAAGAGGGAATGCTACTTTGATATAAATACGCGTAGCGACGCACTTCCCGTGTCGCCACGAAACTCCTTCTAACTCGCAGCCAAAATGCACGGGAGACTCCCACGATAGCAGCAGTTTTGTAATTGTTTAACATCTTTCTTGACGAAGAGGACAGAGTGATGTATACGGAAACACTGGTAATAACAATGCTATACGAATAAGTACAGGGAAGTGTAGCTCATGGGTGAGCAGGAAAAGAGGTGAGGCACAAGTGAGGAGTATCTTTAAATTGCTTCGTGGTGCTATTGCAGAAGATGCGAATCGTTACCTGGTCTCATAGTGCTGTTGTGGAAAAGTGGAGGCGTTGCCTAGGTTCTTGGTTGTTTTCCAAGGGAGATAAGGCGTGCCGAGACCCTGTGTGGTTGTGTGCAGAAGGAGGCGTTGCTGAGTTCCTGTTACTGTGCAGCGGGAAGACGTTGCCGAGATACTTTGGTTTGTTCTGTGGGAAGGTGTGGTGTTGAGATCTTATAGTGCCGTTGCTGCAAGAGGGACGAAGCCTGGCTGCGGTCAATGGAAAGAAAAAGTTTTCAGGAAAAGGTTGCGCACTTCATGTCTATGTCTTTAGCTGGTCAACTAATCATAGGGTAGTGGCGACTGATATGGGCCGTGTGGGTGCTCCATCCCCGGTTTTGAGTTATGATTCCAAGCTAGAAAGGTTGATGAGGTGGTGTGTCACAGGTGTGAA
This sequence comes from Panulirus interruptus, assembly GCA_032273725.1. NCBI lineage: Eukaryota > Metazoa > Arthropoda > Malacostraca > Decapoda > Palinuridae > Panulirus > Panulirus interruptus. The sequence continues at coordinate 3,528 of JAUTYZ010740242.1, read as the reverse complement.
TTATGGTTGGGAGTTGTAGTGGACCTAATCTTGTGCAATGCATCGAGGTCGTTCATGCTATCTGGAATGTGAATTATGACTGCAAGTCAGCAAGGTGTTAGGGTGTGGTTCTGCAAGGCACCCAGGTATTTGCCAGGTGCCCGTCTGGACTCGGGGTTTTGTGGGGTGATGCTGGAGGTGTTGCTACAGCTAACACATCTGTACTCCACACTCCAGGTGGACATTATGACATGGGTGCCTTGTGTTATCTATGGCGTTCTTCACTACCCCACTAAGGACCCGTAGTCTTCGCGTCCTCGATGGTTTAAATGATCTGGGTGCCTCGCGCAGCCTTAAGGTCGTCCCGCAGCCCTTCTCGTCCTCAGGCATAATGTATACCTCAGTTGGCGTGAACGATCTCTGTGCCTTGCGTAGCCTCGGGTGTCCCATGCCGTGTTCCCGCAAGCCTTGTGAGCTGCGCTCTACCGCTAAGGCGTCAGTTCTTCAGCTGTGGACATCAAGACGCACAATGCCTGTAAACGTCTCAAACCGTCATTATGATTATTATCACTGTGATCATTATCCATCAGTAAACACAGTGATCTCTCATTTCTTGTGTGTGTGACAAGTTGTGGTTTCTTAGCGTTTCCTCCACATCGCCCTTCCAATTTCCTGGTTCTTCCCTTGGCTCTTGGGTAAGTTGTGTTATCAGGTTCCTTAAATCTACCTCCTACCAGGAGTTCTTTCATACACAATTCTTTCTAATAGTCTGAGCCATCTCAGTTGTTTTGCTTCTAACTTTCTTTGTCCCTTCTACGTAAGCTTTTCCTATCACTATCTCCTTGTACCAACTATTGTCTTCAGTGATCTGTACTCTCTAGTATCTTTGCAAGTTGTTGCCCAGTTCTTTGCTGCACTTGTTAGTATCGGTGTAGGTATACAGTACCATCAGATATAATCTTTAATGATGTAAGGATATTGCGAACGTACAATTTTTTTTTGCTATTATCAGTATTCCTTTTGTTATTTCTATCTTATTCCCTTTTTTCCCCTAGAAAAGGTACGCTCTAGTTATTTGTATTTCTTTGCGTTTTTCACTGACTTGTTCTTCGTCATAACATTAAAAATTCTTCTTAATATGATCTATGTTTATTCTTTTCCCACGTTCATTGTGAAATTTCGGTATTGCGTTTCCCCCAACATTGATCCTCTCCTGATTTTAGTGTATATCAACCACAAAATTCTTTTGTATGATTAAGCTTTGTGCAATATGAAGGAAATTTACATTAGTTATAAATAAAGCGTTCTCATTTATTTTGCCCGCATATCCGTATTCATTCAGTTTAACATAAAGCAATTTTCAGACTTCCTTCAGCTGGGTTAATATAATCTTATTAACTCATATCGATTACTTATTTTTACGTAAACATGATATAATCGGTAATAGTATAATTTCTTAATTACACGTAACCGTAATGTTGTCAGTTCTGTTCAAGCAATGTGTGAACGCACTATCATTTTACGATTTCCTAATAACCACTTTTGAAATTATCATACAGTTAAAAGATTCTAGAGTAGTTGCCTACCTATGAGTACCTACTATTTTGCCATTAGGTATGGTTGGGGCGTAGATCTGACTGCAAGAAATCTAAAGAATAGAGTTGTGTGAGTTACGTGTTGTAGAGTGTTATGTGTGAGATGGAGAGAGTGTGTCTGTGGACTAAATGGTAGGAACCCATATGTATGAGAGGCAGAACGAATAGACAGCAGCCTAGGCCAAGAGGGGAACTAGAGAGCTACTGTAGCGCTGGCTATATGGGCAACCGTCGCGAACTGTATATCCTGGCGTTAGTAGCCTACCTCCCATTCGTGCTTGCTTGCCACCTGCCATTTGAGAGGAAGAGTTACTTTGACGAACAGCAAATAATGTCGCTCACAACGCGCCATACGAAAGCACGAAATGCATAGGCGTACGTGGCGTGTGATCCTCTTTACTTCTGAGGGAAGATTTACAGCTGCCTTCGTCTCTGAGCAGCTGGCTGAGCGATCGCCTTCACTAGCTACTGCTGAGCGCTTCTTTTGCGTTGCCCCAAGTGTTTGGCCCTGTTCTTTGTCGTCTTAAAAGAGCAGGGCCGTAGCCAGCTTTGTGTGGGTGGAGGAAAGGGG
>JAUTYZ010740132.1:0-13407 GCA_032273725.1 Panulirus interruptus | reverse complement strand
GTTTGATATTAAGTCAGTGGGGAGTTGGAGACGCGAATTGAGAGATATTAAGTAAAAGTGTGATGAGGGCAGCGGTTATCAGATTATTTTTCATGATGGAAGTAAGTCAGTAGTTAGGTAGAACTAGTTACCTGTGATCTTCATAGCTTATGTTTATTGACGTACCAGGGGAATAAGATCATGTATCTATATGTCTGCAGAATGGTACAAATCCAGTGGCAGAAACTGGTCGTGTGAAGGACTATATAACACATTACAAGGGAATCCAGATACTGTATTACTTTGGTAGGATTGTTGGTGGGTGATGATGTTGAACCGAAGTGTTTTTGTACCAAGAATGGTAAGTGAGATTAGAGTGATCTCAGTGGAACCATATGTTAGGTGTGGAGAGTTGAGAGGCATCAGGATGATAATATGAACCTTTGCTATTACATGGACACACAGGGGAGGACGTTAGAGAAGCCTTTGCATTCCTGGCGAACATAAGAATGACATTTAAGTTCATAAATGTGATGTAAGTTTAATAAAATATACGATAATTATGTGAGACCTAAACTTGAATATGGGATACTTTTGTGAAACCTCTGTTTAGATAAGCTTGTAGACAAGTTGTAAAGAATACAAAAATATGCAGCCAGAATGGTGCCCGAGCTGGTTACTCTTGGCTACGAAGGGAAACCGAAAATGCTCCAATTATATTCCATAAAAACCCAGAAGGGACTGAGGGGATCTTATCTTGACTCACAAGACTGTGAATGGACCGACTGCTGTGGACAAGGATAGTTTTCAAAGCCTTAGTGAAGGGGACCTGGGGACATGCGTGGAAGACTGAAAAGCAAACAAATAGAAGGGATGTAAGGAAATCTTTCCCTCTTCATAGAGTAAGGAAATCTCTCCCTCTTCATAGAGTAAGGAAATCTTTCCCTCTTCATAGAGTAACTGGCAGCTGGAATGCATAAACTGAGAATATAATGTGTGGAAGAAATCTACATGCTTTCAAAACAAAGTCAGACCAAGATATGTGTGTGAGGAGCGGGACGATATGAGTGTTTGCTCATTTCTCTCGTTAAGAGATTGGTGCTTCCTCACATGCAAGCGTACACGCACACAGCATGTATTAACAAAAACCATAGATTCCAAAGTGGGCGGGTTTGCAGCAGTGATTGCGAGATACCGGTCCATTGAGAAAATTCGTTGCTGGTGACATGTTGGCCCTCTAGACAAAGTATCAACTGAACTGCCCGACATGCACGTACCTTCGTGGACGGCGCATGATCGCCCTAGCCTGGAAGCAAAAGAATCCCAAGGTGGAATATAGCCTTTGCAGAACACACTGCTCACTTGGAAACGTATCCTGAAGACGAAAGCTTACGTAACTATGGTCTCTAGCCTGGCAAGTCCTGGGGAAAATGTGTCAGTCTTGTCCTTCAGAACCTGAGACAGTTCACACAACGTGGCTGAAGAATAAGCTCTTGGCTGCAGTCCCAAGCGGACCTGTCCGCACATCATCGGGGATGAATCATAGTCTCTATGTCTGACAAATATGTCTGCGGTGCAGTCGGAGGGGCATGCCATCATGACCACGATGAGGGAGTATTACAGTCTTCAGAAGCAACAGAGGTGATCATGAGAGACTCTGTGACAATGGAACAAAATACTGAGATCAGCTTTCAAAAGAACTGTTATTTAGACAGTATTATTACACCCTTGAATGCATTGGTAAGCATGACAGCAGATACACCTCCTATGTAAGAGCAAGTGACAGCAAACCACGCTCATAGGCGAGTAAATGACACGGTGTCTCAATCAGTGGCTTTTACTGTTGTTAACTCAAAGCATCGTGGCGACACGTCTCCCGCCAGTAGCCGTTACAACACAGATCGTGAGACATCCCTGCCAGTCTGTCTTGGTCTGGAGGTCCAGACTGTAACTGGGGGATGGTAACGTGTGGACATGTTACACGCCAGGAGTTCTGTTTTTCGTATGATCGAATGTCATCCACGCCAACAGGTTCAGCGAATAGAGTTTGTCAACAAATTATAGAAACTAAAGTCGTCTTTCAGGTAAAACTTTTCGACAGTATTTTTATGACTAGAGCTAAATGGCAGCAAGATGAACCGTTAGCAATAGCCAGGAGATTATTCTTCTCCACTATGTTTCAACAGCGTCTTTATCTCCTGCAGAAGGCGTTGTCGAAGCTACCTGAGAAGACTGAACTCCTGGCTTTTGCTTTAGTTTTCTTTGTTACCTTTTATCCATTTGCCACTGTACGTACCACAAAACTGGAGCTGTTGAGAGAATACACTATAATTCAGACTCGAAGACATGTAGCGAATCTTTCCATGACACGGGCATCACCTTGACGCAATACCCTACAACACAAGAGCCCGGAGTACCAAGAGAAACACTCACCACTGGCACCGTGTCTAGCGGCAACACAAGAGATAAGCAAGTTTACTAGATTCAGACAGCTCTGTGCCTCCTCCTGCCACGTTGGAAAAAGTCATCGTTGTCATCCCCGGCACCGAAGGGCCAGTCTGTCACTCACAAAATATTCATTGCGACAAGGGTCGGGTTTACCACCCAGTCTGGACGGCTGGGTCACTTTTGCCTTCCTCACGTGCAAGACCCACTCGGAAGAGAGTAACTGCCTTTCCTGGACGTCATACTGTGATTAATCTCCATGACCTCAGAGTGATCCAGACACCATCGCTACTCTCTTGCCAATTGCACCTTGTACATGCACACTAAACAGCGATGGTCAACCCTGCCAGGAGTGTAGTTCTGTAACCCAGTGAAAGCATTATTCCCGGACAGACATAAGCGTGAGTTGTATTCGTCAACAAAATTGATTTTTCAATATTCGCTCCAAATATCATATTTTTTCATCTTGTTTTGTACAGAGATGACGTACATAGAAAAAAGAATTACAAAGAGAATATTGAAGAATCAGATAACTTAAGAAACGAAGCGATTGCATAAAATAAAGAATCTAATACTACAGAGAATTTAAGCTTAGATGTGTAAACTGATTGTGCCTACTGACCAGAGGTGGAGGGAACCAGCGACCACACAGACCTACCGACGGACACAGACAAGAACGAACCAAGATGCTTCTCTCTACGGAGGCAGATGAGACAAATGAAGACACCGCTACTGTGATGTTATGTGACAACGAGTGAATACAAAATAAACTCCCTAACATTTGTCTCTCTGCTCCTTGATATCTGGCTATCTACCTGACGGATGCATACAATACATAGAGCCGCTATAGCCGGTACTGCATTAGTCGCAGTGTATTGGATTTCACAGCCAAGAGCGTTCAGGATGTGTCACGGTACCAGTCAACAAAATTTATATACTTCAATGGAACTCCGTGGTGTAGCGGTTAGCGTTGCTGACCATGACGCATTCACGGGCCGCCCGGGGTCATGATATGGTTCTTGTCTCATTGGGAAGTCTCGACCACAGTTGGTGTATCAGTGGGAAGTCATGAGCATAGTTGTTATATCAGTGTGAAGTCATGAGCATAGTTGTTATATCAGTGGGGATTCTTCGCCATAGCAACGTCAGTAAGGCCATGGAGGAAACAGCCTGTGTTGCGGGGACAGGACAGAACCAAGATGGCCCCAGCAATAACCCTGGCGACGCCAGCAACAGGAGACTGACGGCGATTGCGATTTGATTCTGAAGTCATAACTTGTCCTCCTCTAGACATGTAATTCAAGATACATAAAGTTCAAATGAAAAAAGAAAATGTAATTGGATCACAACTACTGTAGTTCAGTACGTCAGGACGCAGTGAAAAGCTTTAGCGAAAGGTTTGGGCCAAGTGTTGTTAAATGCCAAGCTAGAGATCAGCCAGACCCGTTCCGACGTGGGCAACCCGTCCCAGTATCTCACCATAATAATTGATTGCAGCCAGACCTCGCCTGGACTTGAGCAAGCCACCTTGATAATCGATTCCAGAAAACACATGTTATTATGACGAAGGCAGAAGAAAAAAAGTTTCTAAAACGTAATTACATATATTGCAGGAGTTACATCATATCTTGCTCAAAGAATCAACTGGTGTCAGGTTTTCTATATTCGCTTCTGGATCGGGAGACAGACCCAATCGTCGGGCTCTATGAATAATCAATTGTTTTCAATAATGCAACTTTGGCCGACTGAAAATATCCCTTCAAAACTCTCGTACAGGTTGTCTTGATAACTTTGTACAATGAAGGACAGCGATACAAGGTTTTATTCATTTATTTGTCTATGATTAACCCAGGACCAATTTCTATGGAAGAGTCCTGGTACCCAGGGCCTTTCTAATGGCTGCGCTACTGACGGTAGCAGGGAGATGTAGATATTATTATTATACAGAAATGTGTTCGATTAAAAGCGGTTTTAACAGCCACGTTATCTCAATGTGAATTTTAGTGTGAGCTGGTCTTCAACAGACTGTTTACAGACGCAGATGATACTATCAACACACACTCGAAACATTTCATAGATTTCCATCTGACTCCTGAAGTGCCCCTATCTGACTCAGACACAGCTTCTTCAACATCAGCAGATTCTGACACAGCCTCAAATACTGCTATTGCAGCAGATAATGCCAGCTCCTCAGGTGCTTCTGATTCTGCAGAAGGACAAGAAACATCAAATGCAAGCATATTTGAAAAGCAAACCTCAACTGCAGTTGTAGCTCCAGAGTCTTTGATATCAGCTATATCTGTCTCTAGTGCTCTCTCTTCTCATGAAGCAGATAGTAATGTAATCAGTAGTGAGTCAGTAGAGGTACCTTCATCAGATGATGTGCTTGAGGAGACACAGGAGAAAGAAACATCTAGTTTGTTTGGAAATAAGGCATCTGCAATGCCTCCAAAAATGTTTTCAGTGCCTACAACAACTTCTGGTAGTGTCTTTGGAGGTTCATCAGTTATTAATTCTGGAAGTTTGTTTGGAGGTACACAGACTTCTACTGTTGGAAGCTCATTAGAGGGAGTACCAACTACATCTAAAGGGAGCTTATTTGTAGGCACTTCTATATTTGGAGGTGTATCTGCAGCATCTGGAGGAATTTTTACTAGCTCAACAAAAAATATTTTTGGAAGTACAACAACAACCTCTTCTAAAAGTATCTTTAGAAGTATAACAACAGCTTCTAAAGGAAATAGTGTAGGAGGTACACCTACAACATCTGGCAGTCACATAGGAACTTCTGTTACTAACACATCTTCAGCATCAGGTGGAAGACTACTTTCAGACACAACTTCAAATGGAAACATATTTGGTGCATTATCATTGGGAGTTGGTTCAGGTTCCAGTACAGCTTCATCCGATCACTCCATATTTGGCAGTACACCATCAACTGAATCAGCAAGCAATCTTTTTGGTACATCTACTTCTACTTCTTCAGATGCTACATTTGGTCAAACTTCAGCTTTTGGGGCCATAACAACATCAAGTTCAGGTTCAGCATTTAGCTCCTTAAGTTCTTCTGGTGGCTTTAATTTGAATACAACTACAACAACATCTTCAGGAAGTTCAGCTTTTGGACAGACATCTCCGCAGAGCTCTAACCCTGTATTTGGACAAAGTTCTCAGAGTCCATCAGTATCTCTATTTGGAACTTCATCTACAACAGGATCAGTATTTGGCAACACTGGACAGTCTAGTTCTTTATTTGGTAGCCCTGCATCGCAAGGCTCGGGAATGTTTGGGAGTTCATCTACACAGTCTTCTGGGTCATCACTATTAGTTCCTCCCACCACAAGTTCAGGATTCAGCAGTGGAAGTGGTGGATCAGTATTTGGACAGGCCTCAGCAACAGGTGCCTCACCATTTTCCACCCCAAGGTAATATAATTTTTTTAGTTTATATATTGGTGTTTTTGAACGTAAAAGATATATAGTTTGTAATAGAAATATTTTGATAATAGCCTGTACAAATGCCCATGCTCTAGCATTACACATAGCAGGATAGAATGAGCAGAATTATCCCTGGCATTTTTATTTAATCATCTTACACAGCAAAATTAATAGATAAGAAATAAAAGAATGGATGCATGTTTGAACATAAATGTACGTGTTTATGAGAAACATTTTTCTTCTGTTTCCAAGAACATTTTAGCTATTCACTTGACACTTGCTTAGAAGTAATTATTTATTCTCAAAGTTAGTTGACCATGTTTGAAGTGGGAAAATAATGATTGGATAGTTGCCAAACACTCGGTTTAGGTTCAAAACAGGTATTGGTAGTGCTTCCTTCACCAGCTGTACTGCATTCCATTGTAATGCCAGCCTCACTTAACCTATTTTTTCTCCATACCATGGAAAACATCAAGATGAAGTACATTAGCACTCTTATTCTGATACTTCAATTTGTGTTATTTCAAAAATTTTCACTCACATTCCAATGATTTAATTTGCGTTGCTTGCTTAAAAAGTTAATTGAAAATCAATTTTACATTTTTCTTTGCATTACAAGGTTCAGGTGGAATGCCAAATATATTTATTCATTACTTTTAATTACCTGAGGACCCCTTTCTGAAGGGGTCCTGGTGTTATCCCAGGATCCTTTTTCCAGGGGCCTTTTCCTCAATGTTCTCAGAACCTTTGCTCCCTCACCCACCCTGTAACTACCCTCAGCTTCCATGGTTCCATTCACTGCCATGTCCACTCCCAGGTGTCTAAAGCATTTCATTTCTTCCAAGTTTTCACCATTCAAACTCACACCCCAGCTGACCTTTCTCTTTGCACTGCTAAACCTAATGACCTTGCTTTTATTCACATTTACTCTCAAGTTTCTCCTTTCACACACTCTTCCAGACTTAAACACCAACTTCTGCGGTATCTCACTCAAATCTGCCACCAGTGCTTTGTCATCACCAAACAACAACTGATTTCCCTCCCAGGACCCTCACCTCTTACAGACTCCCTTACCACTCCATCCATAAACATATTAAACAGCCATGGTGACTTCACACATCCCTGCCACAGACCCACCTTCACCTGGAACCATTCCCTCTCCATTCCACCTACTTGCACACACCATACTCTCCTGATAAAAACTCCTCACTGCTTCCAGTAGCTTTCCTCCTGCGTCATATATTTGTTACACCTCCTTCCACAAAGCATCTCTAACAACCCTATCTTATGCTGTTTCCAGGTTCATAAATGTCACATACAAATCCTTCTGTTTCTCTAAGTATTTTTCACATTCATTCTTCAAGATAACCAACTGATCCACACATTCTTTACCACTCCTGAAACCACATCGTTCTTCTCCAGTCTGATACTGTGTACATGCCAACACCCTCTCAATCACCAATCTTTCACACATCTTACCAGGTACACTTTACAAACTTATACCTCTGTAATTCAGACAATCACCTTCATCACCCCTTTTCCTTTTTACAGTGGCATTATACATGCATTCCACCAATCATAAGGGACCTCACCATGATGCATAGAAACACTGAAAATCCTAACTAACCAATCAGCAATACAGTCACCCCCTTTCTTAAGAAATTCAACTGCAATACCATCCACTCCAACTGCCTTGCCATATTTCTTCTTATGCAATGCTCTCACCACCTCTTCTCTTCTCACCAAACCACTTGCCATGACTCTCACATTGCATACCTCCTTGACCCAAACACCCTACATCTGCCACCCCTATCATCAGACACACTCATCAACACTTCAGAGTACTCTCTCCTTCTCCTCTTCGCCTCTTCACTGCTTGTTACCACTTCCCCATTTGACACTTTCACCGATGTTCACATTTCTTCTCTTGCTTTTCTCACTGTTAACCACCTTACCAAACAATTTCTTCTTCATAAAGTTTGCTGATACTCATCCACCCCATCTCTCATTTATCCACTTTTTCTACCCCTGCACCTTCACACCCCTTCACTGTAAGTTCTGCTCATACATCTCTCTTTCCTCTTTCATTAGCAAATTTACTTCATCATTCTTTCACTTACTACCCGTTCTCACCTGCCCACCTCCCACCTTTCTTAAGCCACATGCTTCTCTTGCACATGCAGCACTGCTTCCCTAAGTACCTGCCATCTCTTACCCACTCCCATAGCTTTATTTACTCCCATGATTTGCCATTCTACACTTAATCTCTCCATGTGTTTCTTCACACAAGTCTCTTTCCATGCTCACTTACTTTCACCACCCTCTTCCATAAACCCACATCATTTCCTCATTTACAAAAACCTCTATAATACTTCACTCTGTATGCCAGGTTTCTGCTATTTCTTAAATGTTATTTCAGATCACATCCAATCTTCTCCCACTTATCTTTCTTTGCCTTCCCTCTAGCTTTGGTTATTTTATATCTGTGTTTTTCAGATTCTGTTTTGCTCTTCTTTTGCTTGTTAGGGGATAGGATGACTTTTTTTTTTTTTTTTACTAACTTGTGGTCTAAATCAAACAGCATAGATGATGAACACCTAACTCCCGTCTTTTTCTCTGGTCCTCAGTGGTGGGATGAAGCAGTGTTAACACTGGAATATATTGACTATAACAATGAAAATTAAAGTCAAATTTAGATGAGATTTTCAAAGATTCTTTTGATTTTAAGAATTGATTCATCCACCACTATGGGAAGTTAGGAGGTTTTCATAGGTTCTGTGTTCTTGAAGTGTTCATACATCAACATTAATCAACCCACAGTTTGTTGCTCATTGTATAAGGCAGTAGTGAGGGATGGCTATGTAGGTAAAATATGGGCAATAAAAGTAGGTGAAACACTTTTAAGATATCAACAGAACCTAAAAAAAAATCACATAGCTTTCCACAGCAGCCAAGATTTACCTTAATTTTCAGTTAAAGTTGAAGTATACTAATGTTATGACCATTTTCTGGGAATTGGGAGGAATGACTGAAGTTAATCATATGTGTAGGTTGTGCTGCTTTTACATTCTTCAAAAAAGACATAGTACTCATTATAAAATAACTTATGGACATCTGATGTAATGTTATGGTTATCTTCTCCAGTGATACCACGTGCACAATTAAAATTGTCTCTGAAGAGAATGTATTCATTATCCCAGTTAATTTCTGACAGGTGTGCTAACATCTCTCCTCTTTCATGTATATGCAGGAATTGTATCACCTGTAGTTTTTGTGACTAAAGATGATTCAGATAAGTAAGTCACTTACCAGTAGTATGAGTGTATGTTTCTTTTTGCTTCCTCTTTGCTGTAAATATTGAATTGGTTTTATGTAATGGTATCTCTAAGAAAATGTGTCACTGTAGAACAATAATTAAACCTCTTTAGGTGGCATAAACCTTATAACAGAAGTTAATAGTTTGCATATTTTCATATACAAAACTTTGCTATTTAAAAACCATGAGGGCAGTTTACAGTCCCACTGTCAGTCTAGTAGATGGAAGCTAATGTATTTCTTTTCCTTTCCAGATTTACACAGAAGGAGCACCTTAAAGGTCACATTGAAAATGTCCACCACAAACATGGTGAAAAAGGCTTAGATGGCACTGGAGACTTTGACAAAGACTTGGATGACCGTGATTACAAAGAAGATGAGGATATAGATATCCCAGCCCCGTCATCCTCTCCTCCATCATCTACCTCCTCTCCATCCCTTGCCCCAGTCTCCTCTCTCATATCCTTGGCTTCTTCTGCTTCACCATTATCAACTATCCTACCCACACCATCCCTCCTAGCTAGTACAACATCCATCTTGGCAACCACAACCCCATCAGTTATCCCATCCATGACCCCATCATCATCGTCAACCACCTCATCATTGGCCAGTGATCTCAACATGAATCAGTTCACTGCTTTGTATGCACCAGTTACTCGAAAAACAGTTAATTCACCAAACAAACATATGCAAACAATAACCATAAATTTCAATTAGTGCCAGTTTTAGTTTTTAAGTTTGTAATTATGTGACGTATTTCTCCGTTTTTGTAAATAGTTTTGCATTCACTGCCATAAGTAATGATGTACATCTGTTCAGTCATTCGTTGAGTGTTATTGTATATGCTTGACACTTTTCTTCACAACATTTTCTTAAAAGTACTCGTTTAATATCTTTTGAGACGGACTCAAAAAGTGTTACAGTTAGTTACAGTGTTACCATAAAATCACCAAAAATTAGCTTTCTTCAGTAGATGATACATAGGTAGAAGCAGCACTGCAACATAAACAAGTATGAAATACTGCATGTGTAAGGGGTGCACATAATATTTTAACTGTTTGACTTAATCAAAGTTCAGGCTATTTTGCATCGGTTTTCAATAAGTCTTCCCACCACTGAAGTCTATTATTGTTAACCTCATTTTCCTGGAATTTAGTACATGGCCAAACATTAAACAGACAGTAGTTTTAAAATCTGAATATTAAAAAGATATTAACAGTAAAATGCAGAGCATAACAAGTTGGATAAACTACTGTACTTAAGAGTGTTTTTTCAATAAATGTTCCATAGCAGAGGCTTTAAGTGACTAATTGCCATGATTATAATGATTTCTAATGGGAAAGTGTTGGTTTGGTGCCTTAGACTGCATATCTGTGATAGAACTTGTTTCAGTGCTTACAATACAATACAGTGTTCTTCCATAGAGTTAACTGTTACTTAATGAATATTCCATTTATAATTTGAGAATAAAAGAAAATAGGGATGTGATTGTTGCTGAAGGGTGATATTTACCAAAGTAAGTACTTAAAAATCCTACTTTTTGCATTACCGTATTTTGAAAGAGTGGCATTGAAGTCTACTTAAAACAAATTTTAAGGCCAGGCTTTGAACATGAGGGTAAAGTGAAATGGTGTTGCAAGGTCCAGAGTGGAGTCAGTGCGAACCTAAATGCCGTATGTATATTTTACCGAGGAAAGAAAAAGTTTACGAGGCTGCTGCCTCTCCCGTCTTACAGTTTCTTATTATCAGTATGTTACATGTTGGCATGATTAAAAGGTTCCCAGTAAAAATTAGTAATTAGAAAAACAGATATTAAAGAACCCAGTTTGATCAAAGCAGCTATGGCATTGAGGGCTATAATAGATTATGACAACATACAGAGTTGTTTGTTTTCGTAATATCAAGTTGCATACCCTTTTTTCACATTTTTACATGGTAATCTGCTACTTTACAGGAAATGAAAAAGATAGACCCTCTTCAGTTAAATAAGTTTCAATCACGAAATGTATTTCAAGATAAAATGGTGGCATCCTGCATTCCCAACCCTAAGAACCTAAGGTGAATCATGTTGCTATTTGTTGGGTCATTGTGAACTCCTGAAGTGGAAATAATTTTCTGTTTTGTTAAATGTGGTAAATATATTTTGTTAATGCATTGTTCTTAAGTAGAAATCAATGCCACTGACATGTTACTGTTAATAAAGTGCTACTAAGTTTAACCATTCTAGAGTTTCTGCTGGTGCCTTAAAAATATATAATACATAAATGCAAAATAGCTCACCATGGGCATTATTGAATATTGCTCACATAAGTCTCAGATATTCCATTATCATTCATCATTAATCCAGTCATATTTTTCATCCTCAGAATAAACATCTTGTTGGTGCTTTATTTTTTAAATTTGTTGAAAATATGCAGGTCATGAAGAATAGGGTGGTTTTATTCTTGAAGCAGCACAGGAGCTGCCAATTTTCATATCGAACACAGTGATGCTGGTGCCTTTACAGTTGTTTTCAGTTTAGGTAAATGTTAACTGTGAACAAATAAACATTCCTAAGTTATTTTCAAACAGTGTTCAATTTCATGAAAAGTTTTGCTTACACATGTTCATGATACTAGAAGTAAAAGCAAGAATAAAAATTAATTATTTTTTCTTTATCTCAAAATAATGTTTTCTGAAAAGAAAAAAGTTTAGCAGTAGAAAACAAAGATACTTAAAACCATTTCACAAAGAAAAAACCATTTCAGATCCATACTTACACCTGTTTGTTATTACCTTAGGTACCCTCGTATTTGGATGAAAATTGATAGTTATGGATGTATGCAAATGTTAGAAAATTTAGGTTTAAGAATTGCTCAACAGTAATTAGAATAAATCAACAACCATAAACTGTTCTTCGTTCATGATATCTTTATTCACTTCATTTGACAGGTGAGCTGTTTTAGATTGTGGACATGGTACATTTAATCCTTGCTAGCCCCTACTCTAGCTATCATCATCTCTCTATAAGTGACTAGTTTAAGTTAATGCTTTACAAACATCTGATTCTGTATCCACAACTAAATGGATGCAATTATAGTTGCCAATAACTTTCATAATCTTTCTGCTATGTAAAGTAAGTAAATGAATATTCTGTTGATTTGGTTGTGAAAGTTTATATAGACTTCCCCTGAGAAAGTGAGCTGATTGGATAGTCTGTACCACAGGTTAACTCCCACCTTTGTTAAATCTTTTTTTTTCTTTATCTCAATTTTTATTGCTTTGACACACGTGGTTTTCAAGTTCCATTAATATTGTAGTGTAAGATATGAAAAATAAATCATTTTATTATTACCATTCTGGACTTTACAGTCTTGATGCTGGAGTGGATATTTTCCTCATGAACCAAGTGTTTAACCAATTTATTTATTTTTATTTGCATATTCTGCAAGTTATATATCTTGCTGACTTTGATTTTGACCTTTTATTGCTTACATGCCATAAGTTTTTGTTCAGTGACTTTACCATATATATTCTACTGACAGTGTTTGTGTTAGTCATGAGCTATAAAGGGTGTTCATTTATCTGTTGTAAACGTAGCTATTTTTTTTTAGCAAATCGTATAGGTTCATCTAGTAATGTCCTGGATATTTATTTATTAATTCTTTATTCTTTACGTGATGCCATATTTTTGTGGATGAACTATTTAGTCTGACACATTCTGAATGAAGGTCATGTTTAAAAACCAACTGAGAATTCCATGATGAACAGTAAGATAGTTATTTCAAAGTTCATTCTCATAAAACCTATTGACAGTCTTTTTGGAAGAGAACAAATTTCATTGCACTGTTTGCAGATGATTATTTAATTCATTTAAAGTTATAGTTAAACTATTCACATGGACAAATGGGCTTTTTGATTTTATGTAAAATTAGAGAAATCCAAGTACAATCTGATATACAGTATACAGACAACCTCTCAGGTTAATCATGGGTTTTCTGCATACTTCATATGCATTTTGTCATTTGAGAGTTATTATATACCAAGGTAAAAGCAATATTTACCTAAATAGCTTTTAATGTAAGACTTCATAATTGTAGGACTTACAGCCATGTGAGTGAATGAGGCCTTTTCTTTGTCAGTCCCTGGCACTACCTCATTAATGCAGAAAAATATTAATTTGTTCTTGATGCTACCTTGCTATGGTGGAAGAAGCAATTGTGTACATTCCTCAAAGGCTTGGTTATCTCTT
>JAUTYZ010740021.1:0-13409 GCA_032273725.1 Panulirus interruptus | reverse complement strand
TCTCTCTCTCTCTCTCTCTCTCTCTCTCTCTCTCTCTCTCTCTCTCTCTCTCTCTCCCCGGTCTCCAGTCAATTACCGGCTCTGGCGCGTTATATCATCATCATCCATCTCATCTCCTGCGATCGTACGGCTTGAACAAGTCTACTCACGCTTTCCACTCCATTCTGGAAATATATTTCCTGAGGAGCGGAGGCTTGCTGTGGAGCTGTTCCTGCTTAACGTGGTACGGGTCCTTTACCTCAGCTAATCTACCACTTCCCTTCTTTAGTCAGTGAGGCGACCCGCTCAGGCTCCGGCCCTGCGTATTCGTTGCCGAACTGACAACCTGTTGTTTAACCGGCGAACCACCGGGGTACCTTGTGATCGTGCAAGGGCTCCCCTGGTGTGGGGTCGTAGTTCCTTGTCTCCTGCGTTAGACGTTAGTCACCACGCCTCCCGACACACGCGTTAAGTACACCAAGACTGATACTCCCCCTCCTACCACCGTCTTATTAACTATTATCTACCAGGCCACAGAAGTACGGCCTAGCACGGTAACTCAAAACCCTAACAACAACAAAAATTACAAAGTTTGTTTAAACAAAGATAATGACCTTAATAAAATCCTCTCTAGATCCCTGATTGACTCTCACACTGGCAAAACCTTCCAACTTGTATATGACCGCCCCCTCCTGGCTAGATGCACTGTGCTAGCCACCAATGTTGATGACTCTATCCTATCCCTTAACCCTGATGAGATTGCCGAAGCTATTAATCGGGAGATGAGCGAAGTTCACGTGTCGAATGTATTTAGATTACCTAGATCGCGTTCACTAAAGATTCGGTGCGCTAATCCAACTGACGCTGATCGCCTACTCTCTCGTGGGATTCTGTTCCCAATGATTTCGGTGCCTACCAAATATGTGAAACCTGATCAGTTCCTTGAAATTTTACAATGTTTTAAATGTCTGCAGTGCGGCCATGACTCGAAGAGCTGTAAGTCGCAACAACAGACTTGCAGTCACTGTGCTGAGTTTGGTCACGGCTTTCGCCAATGCAAGGCCCAGACACCAATTTGTGCTAACTGCAAAGGCCCACACATTGCGGTGTCTGGACAATGCCCGCGAAGGAGGGAACAACTTGGCACAGCCCGACAAACCCTGAACTCCTCTGGCTCCTCCCTTACCACAGACCAACCACAACCTTACGCAGCAGTTGCTGCCAAAAAACCTACCATCACCCAACCTACTCCTATCCCAAACACAAATTCCTCTGACCTCCTCACAATTCAAGGGAAAATGCATGCTTGCTTCCTAAAAGCACTATTCCTGAGCAAGGAAGACATCCCAGAATTCAACAGAATTTTTGACCTGTTATCAACATATAATAACCTACCAACTGTACAGACCCCTCCCGAACTTCTTAATTTCCTCCCCAACAACCAATCATTCCGCTCAAACCATTTTTCCCAGAATCCTGACATATCCGCTTCCCTTACTCCGAACACAAATGCAACATCCCAGGCCACCACCAGCACTACCTCAAACCCTCCCTTGATACCCCGATCCCTAGCCCCCTTATCTTCCCACTCCACTGCTACATCCTCCCGCCACTACCTCCCAGACCATCACTACCAACCCCACCAAATCTCCACTTGCCAATTCCTGCACCCCCGTCCTCCCTCCCCCACCCCTCTCACTGAACCTAACCTTCCCGGAGGAGCTCCAGAACCAGACACTGATGGCCCATCGGACAACTCCCCTATAAGTACAGTTGCCAACAACATTGACATTCAAATCCTTGACAATGACTCACCCCCCCCCCCCCCACCTCCCCTCCCAAACCCCACCCCAGACTGTTCTCGACCCAAGACCAAACAGAATTCCTCCAAGACAGCAATCAAAGAATCGAACGGCCTACTACTTAGACCTTAAACTAAAAAGCTTTAAATTTTCATAAATAACAAATGCTTAAAATCTTGCAATTCAACGTGCTCAGCTACTACAATAACTGATTGCTGCTCTCCTTGAAGAGGAACGACCCGATGTTGTGATACTAAACAGCACATGCATCACTAATGGTCATATGATCAAACACTTTGGTTACACATGCCGACAGTCGGCAGACGCTAGGCACGAAGGAGTCGCCATCCTTATACGAAGCACAATTGAACAAGAATACCCCACTGCTTCCTGGCACTCTCAACACTTTCTAGCAGTAAAGATAAACACGCTACACGGTTCCATTATCCTTTGCACTGCATACGCTCGACCCAACACTAGCATCCCACTACACGACCTATACACGGTATTCAACCACACACATATTCCCGTCTATCTTCCAGCTGACCTCAACACTAAACACAGAGCATTTCACCATAATAGAAACAATGCTCACGGTGATGACCTGTTCTCTTTATATTCCCTCAAACGTCTCAACTTTCTAGGACCTGACTTTCACACCTGCTTCCCTGGAACAAGAGGAGAAGGCAGACCAGACCTCGTCTTCTCCAACAGAGCCAGTAATTACCTTCATCACGTTCTGTCTCCAGGGCCCCAGTGTGGATCCGATCACATCCCTCTCTTCCTCCACCTCTCATCTAACCCAATGCTCATCCCATCACCTCCACACTATCATTACAACAAGGCAGATTGGGACAATTTCAAAAACACTCTTACTAATCGCACTTACACCACCAATTACGAAAATCATTCAATCACATTAACAGACAAAGAGATAGAACACATACATCAGATAATCATACATGCAGCTGACACAACCATCCCCAAAATCACATACACCCCGAGATACTCCTTCTTCCCTTCTGCCAAACCAAAAGACTCCTCTCGTGCTGCCGTCGACGGTTGGACCAAAACAGACATCGGTTAGGCCCAGTACAATGGGACCTCACCTCCCTACGCCACCACACACTCGACAGCCTCACAGAAGACCACAATAGACACTGGAAATCATTAATCACCACAGCAGAAAAAACGAATAAAATCCCCACAAGACTTTTGGAAACAAATCCGAAGACTCAAAGGGACACCCAAAACAGACTTCAACGGGCTGGAAGATAACGACACCTTACATCAAAACCCTCAAGACATCGTAAATATCTTTCAGAGACACTGGGAGGGTATTTTTCACCCACATTCCCCACATCTCTTAGCTTACGAAAACAATCAAATCATTACACAGTATATACAAAATAGACCCAGCCACTTTTACCCAGATCAAGTCATACACTTGCAGTCCCTTACAGACGACCGCCCACTCACAACCCCTATGACGTTCAACGAGGTCAAATTTCTCCTCCTCAAATCCCCTAAAGTAGCCCCAGGTAACTCGGGCATTGGTTATCAATTAATCACACATCTTCCTGAGAACACGATAAAAGCAATTACCGCCCTCTTCAATGCTGCACTTGCCTCAGGCTATTTTCCAGCTAACTTCAAAACTGCAGCAACCGCAATGATCCTCAAACCTAACAAATCCAACCAAGACCACCTTAACTATCGGCCAATTAGTTTACTCGAGTCTATCGAGAAAACCTTTGAAAGACTCATAAACAATAGACTCAGACTACACCTGACGAACAACAACCTCCTCTCACATAAACAGTTTGGCTTTCGACAACATCACTCCACCCAAGATGAACTAAACATAATCACCAACTATATACATAACAACAACTTTACCTACAGAATGACTGCCATTATCACAAAAGATGTCGAAAAGGCCTATGACACTGTCTGGCACGAAGGCTTGAGGTACAAATTTAGTGCCCAGTTTGAACTTCCACGTCCCATTATAAAACTCTTATCCAATTACCTAAGTAACCGAAGGATGCGAATCAAATACAAGGATTTCCATTCTAATTACTTCCCACTTAATGCTGGGGTACCTCAAGGCTCCGTGCTGGCTCCCACTCTGTATATACTCTATACAAATGATCTACCCCAACCTCTGTACACTGACTCTATGACTCTACAATACGCAGATGATATAATTCAGCTAATAAGACCTATGACCACCACCTTCACTACTAGAAAAGCTCAGAAAGAAATTGACCACGTTTCTTTATAGGAGTTGAAATGGAGATAAAATCAAACCCTACAAAATCCAACATAACTTACTTCAACGTACGACAGAGATACAACCTATCCAAAGTCTACCTACACTCCCGTAGTCACCGTCATTCTCCCATCCCCGTCACACTTACCAACGCTGTACTGGGCCTAAAATATGACGTTCACCTAAGAATGAACAAACACATTCAAACAAGGGCGGCTATTGCAGGAGCGGAGCTCGTAAAATTGTACAGATCCAGAGATGCAAATTTTATAACCAAACTACATCTATACAAAGCCATGATTCGACCATTAATTACCTACTCTCCATCAGCACTAGAACACGCAGCCAAAACAAACATCCACTCCCGCCAAGTAATCCCAAATAAAGCATTAAGGTGGATTTACAGCATAAAATGGCATGAATTCACCAAGACTACAGAACTCCATGAGAGAGCAATATTGCCAGCCTTAAACATTTACTTGAGACAGCTTTGCGATAGGCAGGTGGAACGTTTCGATCTCCACCATGACTCCTGGATAGTAATTTTCGGCAACCTATTCGGTATAAACAACCCTAACAATCTGTTCAACAGACCACCTGGAAACTATCCTAACCACATATATTAACACAAGAAATTGAAACTCTAAAGGACCTTTGACCGCCAAATCCGTACAAGAACTGTGACGGCGTGCCTAGTAACTAGCGTCAGGAGCACAACCGTTTCCTCGTATATCCTACTCTTCTTTCCTGAAAAAAAAACTACCCTCCCTCAGTTCCCTAAAGAAAAAAAAAAACTCCTGCCCTTCCTCAACTGCCCTGTCCTGTCTTATCAAAACCACCCCATCCAAGGCACGCTGGGTTGAACCCCGGATCTTTGTCTTCAACTAAATCTCACTTCCTCAAAACTGATTCTTCAACTATCCCCTCTTTATTCCCCCCCTTCTCTCAAAGGTCTTTTCTATCATCATCATTCGATTCGATTCGATTCGAGGTGGGAGTGTGAGGTGGAGGTAGATGGAGAAGATTGATGTACTATTAACAAATAGAGGTAGAGAGCTTTACAAGCGTGGGCCGCACCTCTTACCCATGAAAATTATCATAAAGATTTCTAAATATTCAAATGGTACTCACATTAACTTCTTGGCTTAGCTTGTTCCACGAATCCACAACAATTTCTTGAAGAAATACTTCTTCACGTTTTCCTTGGCTCCAGTTTTGCTCTCTTGTTTTGCATTTATTTTGATTTCATGGATTTGTTCATTGGCATTTCACAGGTGATTCTTCTCCTTTCTTCAAAGTGCACAGATTGAATATGGCAAAAAAAACCTAAAAATATTTTAGTCCATTGTTTACGGAAAAGGTGACTTGGTTCAAGACAATGAAGCCATGGCAAGTACCTTCAGTACTTCTTTTCTATCTGAATTTACAATGAAGACACAATTCATGTCGCGAGTTCATTCCCGTTGGTAGGAAAGGAAAATATACTACAACATGCTGACGTAGAAGCTGAAGATATACTGTCAGCAGTAAACGGAATGAAAGTCTGTAAAACGCAAGGCCCAGAAAATGCCCAAGCATAATGAAAGAAGTGAAAAATAAGATAGCACAGTCCTTGATTGCATTCTTCAATAAGTCATTTGCCACAGGGAAAGCTCCTGAGTATTATTCAAAACAGGTAATAAACCCTTTCCCGAAAGTTATTGGGTGATTGGCCAAACATCCGTAGTTGACAAACTTATGGAAACCATCAAGTGAGACGAAATTGTAAATCATTTTGAAGATCACCACCTAATAAACGATTTTTTTGTATAGTGTTCGACGAAATAGTTCCTTTCTGACGAATCTGCTTGATATGATATGTAATATGGAAACAAAATGGTTGAATCGATCTTTTTATATTGTCAGAAAGCATTTGATATAATCCCAAACCAAATTTTTTTAGCAAAAGCCAAGTCATGTGGTATATATGAAGTTTTACTTCAGTGGTTAGATGATTATGCAACCACTTAATTGGTTGACTGGCTGTATACACACAGTAGTTATTAATGGTCAAGCCTCAGAATTGTTAAACGTAACAAGTGGTGTACCAAAGGGATCAGTCTTGGGACCGGTTTTCTTTCTCATACATATTAATGACATCGTTAATGAATGGGATGCGTTGCAGGAAATAAAAATTCGTTGACGATACTAAGCTGGAAAATAAATCTACAAAAGATATTGCACACTTACAGCTTCATGCTAATTGATGGACGGGCTCACAAGTGGCAAATGATCTTTAATATCGATAAGTGCAAAGTTTTATATATTGGTAATAAAACAAGAAGGGAAGCTACACAATGAGTTTGATTGAGCTGCAAAAGGTAGCTGAGGAAATAGACTGGGGCGTGATAAACTTTAACGACCTGAAGCCAAAGAAGCATTGCAAAGGAACAGTGAAAAAGGCGAACGAAATTTCTTGGACACAATTGAGAGTACAGCAGTAATCAACCGAGATGATTTCCGACTGAGAAACAATATCTGCAAGAACTGGATAGACGACATAAACTTGATTTAGAAAAACTTCAAAATCATCAAAGACTTTGATTGACTCTATCAGATAATCTAGTTTACGCTAGATTTGTGTAATTTCAATCGTATTAATGACTACAAACAGTGGGCAAACAAGCTAC
Source organism: Panulirus interruptus (assembly GCA_032273725.1). Lineage (NCBI taxonomy): Eukaryota > Metazoa > Arthropoda > Malacostraca > Decapoda > Palinuridae > Panulirus > Panulirus interruptus. Next base: position 6,684 of record JAUTYZ010740021.1, on the reverse strand, counting down.
TTAGAATTAGACAAAATATCTTTTTCTATTTTCTTTTTCCATACTTGATCGCCGTTTCCAGTGTTACCAAGAAAAAGCGCCAGGAACAGAAGAAGGAAGGCTGCGTTTGATCATATCCATTCTTTAGCACCGGAACCACAGCCCCCATTCCCCAACCAGGCCCCACAGACCTTTCCATGGTTTACCCTAGACTTTCACATGCCCTGGTTCAGTCCATTGACAGCATGTCTACCCCTGTATATCATATCGTTCCAATTCACTCTATCCTGGGCACGCCTTTCACCCTCCTACATGATCAGGCTCCGATCACTAAAAATCAGTTTCTCTCCATCTTTCCATCTCCAAATCGGTCTGCCCTTCTCCTTGTCCCCCTACATTTCTGACACATATATCCTCTTTGTCAACTTCTCCTCACTTATTCTCTCCATTATGTCCAAACCATTTCAGCAAACTCCCTTCATTTCTCTGAACCACACTCCTTTTACCACACATCCTTCTTACCCTTTTATTACTTACTCGATCAAACCACCTCACACCACATGTTGTCTTCAAACATTGCATTTCCAAAATATCCACCCTCTTCCATATTTTTTGATCTAAGGCTTATGCCTCACATCCATATAACACCACCAAATTTATTATACCATCAGACATACCCTTCTTTGCCCTCACAGATAATCACTTCCCTTTCTACACACTCCTCATTGTGTCCAGGCCCTTAGCCCCCTCACCTACACTATGGCTTACTTCAGCTCCCATAGTTCAATCCACAACTATATCCATTCTCTGGAATTTAAAACTCTCCTCTTCCTCCAGGTTCTCTCTATTCCAACTCACATTGCAACCAACTTGTCTCTAGCTACTGCTAACCTTAATGGCCTAACTTTTATTCACATCAACTCTCAACTCTCTCCTTTCACACATATGAGATGGCCATGATTAAGGCAATCAGTCAGTATGCTGTTCAGCTACCATAAAGAAAAAAGTAAGGTATAATACACCTAAAACTTACTTTTTCCTTTAAAAAATAAAAAAAATAATTCATGTTGAAGGTACTCATCCCTCCACTTCAGACACATATGTAATATCGTCCTCAAGCATTTAATTTCTAACACAGGCAACCTCTTCCATTCTTTTGTATTTACAGCCAACAATTCTCACCCATACAGCATTGTAAAGACTATCATACCATTAAACATGCCCATCTTTGCCCTTCTCTTTCCACATGTTCTTCAATGCACTCAGGACCTTTGCTCCCTCACCCACCCTAAGATTCACTTCAGCTCCTATGGTTCCATCAACTGTCATGCTCATTCCCAGGTATCTGTAACACTCCACTTCCTCCAGGTTCTCCCTCTTCAGTTCCAGAGCTTTGAGGCTGCACTCCATGCAGAAGCAAGGAAATGATGGACTCCTTTGGACTGAATGGTATAAAAAACACTATTGTACTGTTAATTCTAGAAACTTAGTTGATTAAATTTCCTTATAGCAACAGAGAACCCTTCTCACTCAGTTGTTGTGGACAACTTTTAGGAAAAATGAAACTCCTTGATCATGGCATTATCTAGAGAATTTGGCAGATACTCACAGATGTCATATACTATACACTGGGTTCCATTCACATTTCAATATGGCTAGAGATCTGCAGACCTCTAATGAGTAGTGTAAAATTTTTTGAAAAATCACCACCCTTAGCACAAGATATCTGCTCTACATTTCTTACTCTAGCTTTACAAACGTAAACTTATTTCTGCCAACTCTGAATACCATCTCAGTTATACTCTATGATGAGTGGAACTTATCCTTCTTACACCTTATAAGAGGGATAAGTGTTAAACAGTATACCTCCCATCGAGACCACAGTTGTATTCCAACCCCAAACTCTCAGATCAACTGGTTCTTTCTTAACATATTACATTGTATTAAATACCCCTTCATGACCCACCTGCTGGGTGGATCTTGGACAGGCTGCAGATGAACAGGGCTGAGCTGATGCTGTTTGCTGAACTGTTCTGCATCCTCCACTGAGCAGAATAGTAAAGCAAAGGGATTATCTTGCAATTTTGCAGACATGTTGTGAATCTGTGGAATAAAAGTCTCTTGTTACAAAGTCTTTGTGAACCATTTGGACATCAGAATATAATAATAACAAGACCTGAGATACTGGCAGACAATGACTAGTATTTCTTGTTTCCCCAAGTTGCATCACCAATGCCAATACCACAACATGCTCATGTCTTCCATAACTTTGCATGTGGTGGATCCTGTGCACATATGCACATTACATTGGAAATGATTCTGCAGAACTGAGGTTTCCAGACCCAATCCCTCTGGCATGAGAATACAGTAACTACCATTAATGGGCCAGCCATCTCCTATATACAACATTGTCTTATTTCTCTAAACAAATCTTGCTATGTTAGATAAATCCCATATCTTCCTGGAAAACCAATTTACATCCCATCAACACAAATTCATCCCACACATTCCTTCATTCTCCCAATTTCTAAAAGCAATGCACTATTCTGTAAAACCTTATCTTTTTTTCTTTAACACAGGAACCTCTTCATGAACATAACTCCAAGATCTACATTAACCATCCTACAATTAATGACAGTGAAAAATCTTACATGCAGAGCAAGACTAGTATGAATTTTCCTAATCCTGTCTATTACAGTAGCTAAACGTTTTTTCATGCAGGACCCAACTTTACTCCACTTCATATTTCCATGTGGGTCCTGACTTTTACTTTCAGGCCTGATGCTTTTTATAGTTTGCCTCTGTGGATGCTGTGGAGACCTTAAGCTGCCAAAGTTTATGACACGTCAAAATCCTGCCACCGTGCCTTTGGTATTTGAAAAACATAACTGTTCTGGTTGTGATTTGACGTAGCAGCTGGAAAGTTTGATCACCAAGTTCAGGTGTGTTCAAACGGAAACAATACGGGTGCAACACGAATTTGTACCATAAGGTTGGAAAGAGCAGACAAAAATGTTGAGTTGCATATTCTAAATATAACTGAAAAGGCCAGTATCAAGTACTAGAGAAAGTTGAGTGAGGTGTACATGGGCTCTGGATATTTCTAGTAATGCTTCACCTACTTTCACAATAATCAACCTCACAATTCCCCAGAGCTTCAGAGCCCTTCAGAGTAACAACTTATCTATCACCTTATAAAATTATATTATTATAATCATTCTACCTTAACAAATATTACCACTTCACTTTGTGTATTTTGTCAAGGGGATGCCAACATGATATGCAGCATATGGATTCATAAGAAATGCAGTTCATCATATTGCATGATAAAACAATGTAAATTTCAATACTTTCTTTATCAAGTAATTTTAACCAATAATTTCTATACTTTTTCCGATATGTACACTCTTCTGTTTTACCACAACATTCATGAATGTGACGTTATAAGTGCAAAGGTTTATGTAATATTACACACATATATGAAATAACAGATTAATATATAGTATTTGCAGTCACATGTTAGTTATGTAATATATTTGCTGATAACTTGGCCATAATTCTTTTCCTTTCTGATAATGAAGTATGATTGTTATGAATGTGATTAGACAGGCTGAAGTTTTATCATGCTCTACAAGACCACAATAACTTGACTGCATTTCTTGCAGTAAGTAAATTAAGTGATCCTATATCTAGATGACTTTAGTGTCTGTTATGAGTGATAAACATCGTAACAATTTGCAATTTCAACAAAGGTAACAAACACCAGACCATGAAGAGATAATAAACTCAATTGGTCATGCTGTGCTTTCAAGAAGAGCTTTTGGGTGCTCATTTTTTATTAAAGACCTCATCTGAATGTTGGGGAATTGGTTTTTACCTATTTAAAGTCCTGAAAAGAATGACCACCATGCAGGTCACAAACTAAGAATATCCGTAACCAAAACTATAACTTGGTAAAGTTACGTATCTTGGTAGATCTATTCGATATCATCCCCCACAATGTCAGTACCTAAACGTATCACACGTAAATCATCATTAAATCAACTCCCGCACTCTAAATAACTAATATGTCTCATTAAAATCCATAACTTATTGCCATGGCGTCCTTAAACTGGAACTCTACCTGAACTAGAATTCACAACCTAACGATCTTTAGGGTGACCGCTGCAGGTGGAGTATATTTCTACCATATATAACGACTACATTGATAGTGGTGTTCCAATTACCACCGTCGCTACCGTAGAATGACCTCTGGTGCCCCCTGCCGGAGCTAGAGATACGGTACCGGATCCACAGTGAGGTAAATCAGGAATAATCTAATACTCTTTACAATACCCAGCGTCATTTCCAAACTAGAGGAGTCATCATCCTCCAAGAATGGTAGAATTACCATTTCAGACATCCAGCGAGTTCCATGACTTAATAATCCCAAAATTCCCTGGATGTCCCAAACGGTACCAATACCCCACGAATACTTAGACACCATTTAATCGAGTTAATAACATAATTCCTCCATTTATCTTCACTCTACCCTGGAAACAATACATCTAGAACTCACAACTCACGTCTAGGCTCACCAACCACCACCACAATATACCTCCACGGGTCACCAGACATGGCACTACGTTCTCACACGTCACATAACACTTACACATATAACACTTTGTTATTCACGGCCGTAAGGAGAGGCAAACCTCAATAATAATATGTCACTAGCATACTGTCAGGATGGCAATGTTGACGTGTTAGACCCTCAGCTGATTCTCATGGTCGCGTTCGACATCGACACCATTTTTCGAATAGATCCCCTGAGCCACTACTTTCTTCTATCTGTCATCATATTCTATGATTTTTATCATTATTAATCCGAATTATTCCTAATATCATACCCTTAATAGATAGATAAGAATAATAGTTGCATTAAATTCACGCAATAAGTATTTTGCCAACTAATTGGCACCAGTGGGTCAAATGGTATTTTTTGCAGAATATAGCATTTTCCTGTATGTCCACTTTCTTCTCCTACACAATAAAAGTTTGTGAAAATATTAATATCTTTACAAATATCAGTTCTCATAAGGCTGGTGATCAACTTTAATTGTGCTAAGTCCTCTGTGGTTGCAAGAGCTCATACCCATCGCCATCTTGAAGGCAAAATGTTGGATTAAAAGTCAAACCAATCTCCCATTCCTGGCCCTCCGACCCTAGTCTACCTCACCGTTACCCTAACTTACCTTAACGTTACACCTGACCTACATCAAGTTAACTTAGCATCCATCATTGTAACCCTAGCCTACCTAAATGTAATTCAAAGATAGCTGAGGAAAAAATAAGGAAGGTCGAAAATGTTTCAGTAGTCAATTAACGTTTGGCCTTCCGATGCCGATAAATGGCAACCCAACCTTGTCAAGGCTATAATCTTAGTATGTGTGATTATTCTCTTTTCCTTTACGTCTTATATGACAGAACCTTAACTGTGAAAACCATTTTCCTCTTATAATAGATATATATATACAATTATACTGTGACTAATTTCAAAATATATGAAATGGAAGCTTACGTAATACAGAAAACTCCAAAAAGGTGCATTCCGACCAGGAATCCAAATTCAGCTTCATTTAGTCAATACTGAAATAACGGACAGAAACCTGGCCTGCGGAACGATTTACCCAATACTTTTTACGCTGGAGGCTCCAGTCACGGACAACAGTCCACATCAAGGCCTGGCCTTGACTGGAATATAGAGAGGTTAATGAAAGGCAAAAATAAGAGACAAGGGAAAGTATTCACGAATTTTGGAGGAAGTGAAACACCTGTCTTTGCCCAGTTGTACGCAATACTCTCCCAGTTCTACAAAATCCTCCCAGTAATACTTATACAAATAGTGTCTTATGATTGTTTCTCAACTTATATATAAAATCTTCCACAGAAATGTAGTTTCAATACATTTTTAAAACCTTTTCCCGATGCCTTCTCTTGCTATTTCGTGCGTTCGCTGTACTTGATGTGTTTAATAACGTCTTAGTTGTTTCGTGACCTAATTATGATAAAAAACATAATTCGTAATTAACACCGTCAAAAATATATCATTAGGGAGTGTCTCAATATCCGATATCCGAAATCTCCAGGATCTGGAACCGGTAGTTCACGAAATATATCCACTTGGATCTAACTTAATCATCTAACCTGACCTAACTCCACTTCAAACTGGACATAACTTGATTTAAAGTATCACCTTAAGTCCTAACCTTACCTAGTCTAACAGTAGAGTAATACTAAGAACCTAACCTAATTAGGATCTAAACTAAGGACCTAACCACAGGACATTACCTAACGACCCAACGTAAGAATTAACCTAAGATTTACTCAAAGACCTAAAGTTTAACCTAAGGATCTAACCTATGAATAAATAACCTCTGCTTAAGAGAAGGGCTTGACCTAGGTATTTAATCTAATCTGAGAGCTTAACCTAGGAAACTAAACACACCTAAGAAACTAACTTAACGGGTCGCGAAATTTTGCACCTCCACTCTGCCATTTTTTCGGAGCCAATGTGGAATGATTTATCCAATTATTTCTGTTTTACCCTTTTTATTTTTGTTAAGAAATAAACGTAGTTATTATGTACGTTTTTTCTCCCAGTTTTGTCAGTAGAAATGTCACAAAATGTGTTGCTTCATCGTATTTTTAGCATGTGTGCTCGAT
>JAUTYZ010739803.1:2447-13421 GCA_032273725.1 Panulirus interruptus | reverse complement strand
GGTGAGACAACAACATGGTCTGTGGCAGGCCTCGTCCGTGTGCACTACAGCAACACATTTTGACACATAAGCAAGATGTCGCGGCATAGAGATGTTAGGAAATTAGATTACGATGAAGGTGGGTAATTGTGCTTTTCAATCAAGACTGCAATCAATTTATTAACCAACAGTCAAGGATTTCAGCCTTAGCCAACCTCAGTATAACTTGGGAATGAATGTTCATTGACAGGTACGCTAATGGATTAACAGTAATGTAAATATACGTGGTAGGGATGGTGAAGGGCGATCAAGACATACTCGGCCACCTGGTGCTCATATCTGTACAGGTCATAAGCTATCGTGTGCTGTGCATGGACACCAGACTGGAAGGTTTGTCTGGCATGGTAAATCATTCGACTATGGGTCCAAAGGAAGTTAGTTGTGGCCGTATTATTAACCCATCTCACTGCGGCAGTCCTGTAATCAACTGTGCAATGTTTGCGAAATATTCTCTAATATCCAAAAAAAGAAGAATCCATAAATTTAGTACTGTTTCATAGAACATGAATTTCTTAATTTGATTATATAAACTCATACTGGTGAGACAACATTTGTTTGTGCTACATATATCCTTTAAATTGAGCTGCTTCACTGCCAGGCATTTCAGGTGGTCCAGTAGTACTGTCAGGCATATGTTGTGAGATCTGTATTATATTTGGAAGTGCTCTTGTTGGAGATGTGATTTCAATGGGTTTTCATTGTCTTTTATTTTATTTATCACAGCTTCACAAATTATTACATAACATGATGCAGATCTCATACAGTCCTACTAGACATCTTCAGTTAGACTGACAAGCGTATGGATAGCAGTATATTTTACCCCAAGGCAGAGACGGCTCATTCAAGAATGATTAGATTATGTTCCCCAGATGCATTGATCAGAACAGAAAATACTCAGATGTCTGTGTCGCAGCCACAGTGAATGGGTTAATGTGTACCACTAGGTTCACTCTTGCATTTTCAGGTCATTAGCAGAAACAGCCACACATTTCGTTTTGGCAAATATGTTGTTTAGGTACAGCAGACATAACTTAGGGATTTGGAAGAAAAGCATATCTATAGACTCCATAATGAAATTGTACAGAAATGCTGTATCCTTATCAGTTGTGGAGTTTAAAAGTTATGAATTAATTTGGAGAATGAATTAACTCCTTAAGCAGGCATATAGATTTTCTGATGTTCCAAAGAATTTTTATTTTTCAATTAAGGGAAAAATAGTCTCTCACTTACAAAGAATAAAGTATAATGAAAATAAGTTTAGAGAAATTGCTATGGCAGGAAAATCTTAACCACACATATAAATCAGTTCTCTTCTTTATAGATTGCCCATTATGAAATTCCACCTGTTTAAACACTGAATGTAATTTTAAGGGTATTGATTTCTGTTTCCTATATTTGTAAATATGGTATTTTGAATTTACAGTATATGACGAGGCATATGATGACGATGTTTATGGCCACTCAGTCGATGACAGTGACTATGGAATGTCTCCTGGAATGGGTAAGAACAGTTTATATACTTTTCCTTTTGAAGGAATTCTACAATGTTTCTTTTTTCTTCTTTTTTTGTTAGTGGTTATATTTCAGTTTAAAATGCCGTAGTCACCATGCTGAAAATTTTAAAGATTAAGCTAAGTGCAGTTTGCCAACAGTTGACTAAATGGTGTTTTGATTATAATTCAAGGAAGAAGCCTGATTTTGGTTATTTCTTATGATAGAACCAGCCTCAGAAAGATGTAAATTTTTAGATGTAACGAGGCCCCACCTAGTCAAATCCACGATCATATCGTGTGGATCACCTGTGCATCCTGCATAGCATTGAAATCAGCAACCTTTCTTTGATGTAGGCTTAAGTCTTTTCAGATACAAAGATTACAGTTTCAGTTCTAATTTCATACTATCATACATATTACATACCACAGTTTAATGTTGTGAAATGTTCAGACCTTCGTCTTGGCTCACCAGAAAGATCAGTACCCATAAAAAAAAATTCATAATTTGAACACTGCTTGATCCCATAGAATTTGGACTGGAGATCAACATGTGCAAATGACAGTCTTAAGATGTCATGCTTCAAGATTTTTAACCATACCTCATTCTGTTTATATCTAGAATGGGACAAATGCTCAACACCTCAGGTACATCATATATTGATATAAGAAAAGTACTTATCAAATGTATATATTTGTTAATGATGTACAGATGAAATTGTAAAGAAGGTGAAGCCTTGCTTTCTTGTAAGTCATCTTTTATTCTGAAAAATTGGAGAAAGAATATTTCAAATATGAATCTGAAGCTTGTTGTTCATGATTTTTCTTTCTTATTGATATTCTGTCACACATTCCATGCTAACCATTAATGGCTTGATAAGTCATGTAGCCCTTAGTAACATCCCTAGGGGATGATAGGTATCATCTACAATTCTGGTTGTTTTTTATGCATTGATTTTTATCTTATACAATTGCTGTGCTTATGTAGTGAAAATGTAATTTTAGAGAATGTTGATCACTTTATATCTAACAATGTTTTCATGTGGTTGTTCAGTATACATATTACAGCATGGTTATAGAATGCAAGTGATACAGAGTTGCCTTTTTTTTTTTTACATAGCTGTAAGAGACTGATTTTTAGGTGTGATATCAACAGGGATCTATTATTTCAGAACAGTATCTCTATAGCAGAAGCAGAGACAATGCTCATGGATTTGGTTTATACTTTCCAACTGGAGAGGATATAAAGGAAGAAGAAGAAGCAGTTAATGAAAACTCTGAAAAGGTAAGAGCATAGAATGTAATTTAATCAGTTAATTATTCAGTATTCCAATAGTCTTCTTCCACTGTACAGCTGGATGGCTAATTCAGAAACTTTTCATCTGATTGAGCCCCAGTTACATAGTGGGTGCAGGTGTTTATGGGTAAGAAATGAAATGTCTCGTCTGGATTGAAGAAAAGAATATTTTTCTTACTTTTCAGTTAGGAGCCTTAGACAGAAGTCGGCATGATTCTTCAAGTTATAAGAAGCCGCCTTTATCCCCTGACGATGAGGTAAGTACAGGGTCTGATTGGTGTATTTTCAAATGCACAATCTGGACTTATGTTTGCAAGATTCATAAAAGTAAAATAGAAATATAGGTTGGCCATGGTTAACATCAGGGTTGCATTTCTGAAAAGTGCAAATTCAAGTGAAGTGATTAATAGCAAATCCATTTTTCCTGTGGAAATCCATGTTAGTTATGGTACTTTCTGGGACCTAACTCTCTGAATTTTGTTTAATGAAAGACAAAATGAATTGATAAGCAGTACATATACATGTATAAATGTTATTTTACATAAAGTACAGTGTAAGTAGCATGAACACTTTCCAGAGATAGTTGTGAAGCTTACTTGTAGAAGTGGGTTCAGGTGGATGAAGGAGCTGGATTGTCCTCCTCTCCATCTGTCGGTGAAATGATGTATAGACTCTTGTGGCTTCTCATGCTGTATCAGTGTGATCTGTTCAGGGCTTTACATTCAACACTCACTGCCCTCCATTCATTACTACCTCATCACAAGAAAATATTGATGAACTGTGTTGCACATCTACTTTAGACTGGATCAGGTCCTTCCTGAACCAAATTAGTGCCCAAATTTCTCAACTGTCTTCAAACAAAACTACTTTAAGTGGGACTATTTATGTTTGATCAGAAGAAATACTAAAAGAGACATTATTATTGAGATAAATAGTTGAAGTAATTTGGTGAGATGGAAGGATAGATTGAATGAATGTATTGTGAGAGCACTTTTGGTAATGATGATGTAATCATATGCAGTTAGCTATCCTTTTGAAAATTTTGTTTCCATTTTCTTTTTAAGAGGTACATAGTTTTTTTTTTTTCCTTCATTCTTAAATGATAATCTAAAGCATACACTGAACTAGTAGAGCTTATGTTAGATTCAGGGTGTTATTGACTGCAAAAAGAGATAGTGTCTTTTACCTTGTTTTGAATTAATATAGTGGCACATTATTTGCAGGTTCGTTTAGCATCAGTATTAGATGAGCTGCGAAACATTTTTGGTGACCAGTACAGTGAAAAAGAATTGACACAGACAGTTATCACCCACAAATTCGAGCTTGATGCATCTGTGAATGCTCTACTGAACAAAACATCATCAGCATCTACCGCACAATCTCTACCACAGAGACAAAAACGAGCTAGAAATAGAGGTAAGTAAAGGATGCTCTTGCTCTTTGGTTATTTTGGTAGCACTGGTGTATTCAGAAATATATGCAATTTAATAGAAAGCATACTCTGTCAGTTGACTTACCAACTCATCTTTTGACTCCTCCCACAATTATTCTTGCTTGTTTCATACTAGTCCAGTGAATGCTGTGCAAGACACTCTGTGTACTCTCTCCATCTGTTTATACTTTAATCTTTTCTGACCAGTATTTCCTTCGAACAGAACTGCCTTAATGTGATTTTCTTCATATTTTCCTCATTCATGTTTGCCATTTCCCATGTTTATATGTATATGTATGTTTGTAATTATATTCAGTGTTAATTAACTCCTGATCATTCATGTCTATTTAAGAAGAACTCTCTCAATAACCATATCACTTTTATTTAATCCAGTCATTTCACATACTTTAGAAGCTTAACCCAGTATTTTACTAAATAAGAAAAATCTCATTCTCTATTTACTTTCAGGACCTCTCACAGCATCAGAAGGTGTTCAGCAGCTTACATTGTCTCAAAATCAGCATGAAGAATGTAAGAAAGAATTGTCACAAACTCGTTGTACAGCTTCATCACAGGTGTCTAAGGTACCTAGTAAAATTTCAACCCCTGTAGTTGTGACTACACCAGCAAGAAGTGGTGGCACTCCACGGGTGGTGCGTGGCTTTGAAGTTCACGACACAGAAGGTCAGTACTGTTAAGGTTGTATTGCTTTTATCCTTGGTATGGAGGCATATCATGCCTTCACTGAAAAAATCTTACACACACACACACACTGTTTAGCTGTTCACTTAAAAAGAAAGATGAACCAGATTGAGAATTTATTGACAGTAGTGGGCAGGGAGGTTTAGAAGGAGCAATTTCAGCAACTGATCAACGATGCAGAGCACGAAAGTTGATGGAGAGGAACATAGACCTGGGTTCATACAAATAGAGTTACACAGAAAATTACGTAAAGTTGTTAAAAGGATATTATGCTCTGTTTGTGATATAGCAACTAAGGAAGTTGATGAGCTAGTTGATGGAAGTTTTAGAAAAGTGCAGTCACTTGTCAGTTAAGGAGCAGCTAATTAGACTATGTTATTCATTGGGAAGAACTGTAGAGAATGATGTAAGGATATGTGAGGGTACCCCAATGCCCTATTAAGACATTATGTTTTTTAGTCTTGAAAAATGAGTTAAAGATGAGAGTTTGATGACCTCACAGATGGATAATGGTGGTGGAGTCATAGTTATGAACAGCATTGATTACAAATGATATGATGATGGACTTGTTGAATGAGAAATCTACATATGAGAGAAAATCCCCTACATTCGCTTAGGAGGAGGCAGGAAGGAGTAATTAGGAGACAAGGCAGATACTTTATAGTACAGAAAGAGGCAAGAAACTGATAGGTGTGTTGGAGGTAGCACCACTTCCACCCCATATGAGAGGCTGGTGAAGGATGAGAGGATGGATGTGCCCAGTTAGAAGGCCTAGAAATATGTTTGTGGTCAGAGAACCCAAAAGAGGCAGAAATAGTGAAATTGTAGTGAGAGGGATCAGAAGTAAAGAATAGATAAAGTGTGTTGGAAGAATGGTTGTTATGGTCAGGAACTCATGTTAGATGTTTGATTATCTCTTCCAGATCATTAAGGAAGGAATAAGAAAAGACTTAATCAGTCCTTGCGGTGTACATTGATGGAATTCAAGGTGTGGATGTGAAGAGAGCAGTGCTTTATAGCTGGAAATCAAGTAGTTAAAGAATTGTACATAGTTGCTGAAATTGGGGGAAATATGCAAAACATAATAGCAAAGTTATAAAGGTTAGAGAAATTTGAACCAGATGGCATCCAAATTTGAAGACTCAAGAACAAAGAAGCAAGCAGTGGGAGTTTATACAATACAGTAACTGCAAATGCCACCCATGGAACAGAGATGGTTTTAAATATTAATGTGATAGATCTGATAATGTTGAGGGGAAGGAGCTGGGTTCCAGAGAGAAGATCAGAGAAAGAAGTGGAGAGTTGGTGTTTCATAGATTTGAAAATGCAAGTTAGATTTGCATATTGACAAGCGTTATCATCTCCCTAGATGGAGTGAAGTTCAGATGTTACACCAAAACTTGGACAAGTGCATGAGAAAAGCTGCTGAAATGGCATATATCTTTCTGGAAGATTCCTTGAATGCCCAGGTGGGCTTTCTAATGTGGTCTTAGGTAGCTAGGTAGGTGGCGCTACAGAATTGGTCAACTAGAACAGGAACACGGTCGATTGTGATGTTGGAGGCTCATGTCATTGACAAATGTCCGCATCAAAGCCGGGCCTTAATTAAGAAGTAAAGAGGGTTATTGAGTGCAAGAAAGAACAGATTAGGAAAAGTATTATAAGAATACTGGAGGAAATTGAAAACCTGTCTTTTAAACGTGACCAAGTTATAGTTGTTAGGAAAGATATGAGGAGGTTAATTATAAAGTTTATTATTAAAAGTAGTAAAAAGACTCATTTGTCATAACAGAAATTGATAGGGGGTACATTGCCATGAAGGAGGTGATCTTTGAGGTAAACAGAGATGTGAGTTCTTATGTGCTTATACAAAGAACATAATGGAAACAAAATGAAAGAAACTGGAAGGTATTGAGTAAGAGTGTGTAAAAGAAGGTTAAGATAAGATGATATGTAAATACATGCTCTGACTATGATATATGGAGTAAATTTTGTGTAGTCTGCCTTGCTGTATAGGAGGAAGTGGTGTATTAGTTTGCTGTTAATTCTCTGATTAGGGATGATCTGTGTGGTGTAACTTTAAATTCCCCCTTCCAGATGGCGTAGCAGCAGAAAACAACCTTAATCAACATGAACAGGAATCTAAACGATCACGCTCTAATACCCCTGTGCGGGGATATAAAGACAGAGAGAAGGATAAGGATAAAGATACATCTACTGTGGGAAAAACTCCTGCTAAGTAAATAATTTATTTTAATTGTTATTCCCTTACCAGTAGGATAGAGTGCTGGCAAAAACTTCCAAGTAGATAATTTATCGTACTTTTAACCTTTACCATTGGGATGTAATGATGGTTATATATGGTTTTATATTAATCAACTACATGCTTTCAACATCCTTATCCTATGAAAACAGCCATCCAAACTCCTGATCCACCACCTCTAACTCTCATCCTCACCAGTCATTAGTTTTTACACCAGCCCTGAACACAAGGACCACCTGGAGCACATTACACAATCTCTACAGCGAACCCACCCAACCAACATGACCACCAAAAAAAAATAAACCATAGTAAGGTTATTTCTGGTAAGAAAACCAAGCAGGATGCTGTGATGAATGTCTTTAATCTGGAATAGAATTCCAATGTAATTGTCTGTTCCTGTCTACCATTACTAACTGTTGATTGTTTGTCAGTGAAATCTAGTTAGTGGCATAAAAATCAAGAAATCATAGGTGCTCCACTCTTAAAAACTTCTGAATTTTTCATCCTCTTCTCTTTGTTAGTGACTATGTAATGCAGAGTGATATGTTTAGTCATGTGTGGAAAATAGATTTGTAATATTATACAAAACAAACTATTTCCAGTAGTCTCTAGTTACATATGAAGCAGTCAAGGGAAACCTTAGAAAGGTTTGTGAGACTTGCTGTGGATAAGGGGATCTGATTTTGGTGCATTATATATGAAAGAATGAGAGTGAATATTGGCAAATGAGACCATTTTTTGTCTCTTCCTGGCAGTAGCTCGCAACATGGAAAATAGCAAACAAGTATGATACCTGGGATGGGCATGGCAGTGGATGTAACCATGGAAGCTGAAGTAAGCCATAGGATTGGTGAAGGAGCTAAGGTCCTAGTTACGTTGAAGGGTGTGTGGAAAGAGAGGTCACTGACTGTGAAGGCAAAGTTGTGTGTGTTTGATGGTTTAGTAGTCCCGACAGTGTTGTATGGATGCGAGGTGAGGCTCTTAGATGATAGAGTACAGAAGTAAGTGGTTACGTTGGAAATGAAATGTTTGAGGACATTAAGTGCAGTAAGGACGGATGACATTAAAAAAATGATAAGGCGAGAGAGAGTTGTGGAAGTAGGATGAGTGTGGATGAGAGAGCTGATGAGGGTGTGCTGAAATGGTGTAGGCATACAAAGAGGATGACTAAGAGGGAATACATGTCGGTAGAGGAGAGAACAAGGAAGGAAACCAGAGAGAGGTGGAAGGATGGAGTGAAAGATACTTTGAGGGTCTGAACTTGATGGGATGTGTGAAATGTGCATGGGATAGAGTGAATTGGAGCAATGTGGTACATGGGCGATGTGCAGTGAGTGGACTAAACCGGGGCAAATGAAGCAGTTAGGGAAAACCACAAAAAGGTATGTAGGGTTTGGTTGCGGATAGGGGGCTTTGGTTTTGGTGCATTAAACATGACAGTTAGAGAGTGGATGTGCGTGAATAAGGCCATTCTTTGTCTGTTCCTGATGCAATCTCGCCAAACAGGAAATGGGAAACAAGCATGAAAAGAAAATTAATATTATTATTATTATTATTTTTTACAGAATCAGGGACAAGCATGTGGATGTTTTGTCTGAATACAAGGAGCAAAGAGGGAGTGGGAAGGAGCTTCTTAACTTGGTAGTTGTAGGTCATGTTGATGCTGGCAAGTCAACGCTAATGGGTCATCTCTTGTATCTTCAGGTAAGCATCACAACACACTTCACAATTACTGGATAGAATGATGAGTCATTTCAGTGATTTATGTAGGAGGAGGAAGCAATACTGTCTAATGCATAAAATTTATGCTTACTCACACTCAGGGTAGAGCAGCTTAAATTGAATGTTCTTTCTTGTAGTGCTAGTTTGGGGGAAAATTTATTTGTAATGAACTGACATTTGTTTGTTTGGGGTAATATGGTGGTCATTGTAAAACTCATGGTGCTTGATATTTTGATACACGTTCCAATGGAGCATCTGGGGAAGATATAGAAGCTGATGTTGCTCCAGCATGTTCTTGCTTGTGTTCAGAAAATCTTCAGCATAAAATAGATTTTCACTTTCAGGGTAGTGTGGGACAGAGAACTATGCACAAGTATGAACAGGAGAGCAAGAAAGTTGGCAAACAGTCCTTCATGTATGCTTGGGTGCTGGATGATACTGATGAAGAGAGGTAGGTATCTAATATGTTATTCACAAAGGTATGTATTTCATAGCTCCTTTTTGTATATATCAACATCACTCTTTATTCTTGTAGTGTCCAAATGTATTAAAATCTTTGATAAAGACAGTGAAGAGGTGATGATAGAATAGGCAATGAAAGGATATCAGATGCTAGAATGAAGGGAATGAATGTTAGAAGCATTGGTTGCATTTTGCTACAGGGTTGATTCAGCCCAGGAACCCTAAGAAATATCTTGGATTTCTTTGGGTTTGAAACCTTCTAACCTCAGCCTCACAGGTGGTGTAAATGCTTTCACGTTGTTAACCTCCTATGTTAGGCAGTTTGGCCAAAGTCTGCCCTCCAACCAATCAGCAAGAACACACAGCCTGTGCAAGTTAAATGAAAACTCAGTTACACAATACATCATAGTCTAGCTAGTCAAAAAAATATTGTATCAGGTCATCACTAAAGAAAGATTGGTTTTTTATATTTTTCTGTTTCAGTTGCTGATCATTTTGTGGTAAATTTTCTCTGGTAGTGTTTTGCTTTGCTGCAGTGGTGGTCACCATTTAAGAAGTGAAATGACTGTAGTACTACAATATATAGTTTGTAATGTTATCTTAAAGTGTAACTTATATATATGGTAATAATTCTTTGTATTCATTGCTTCACTTATGCACTTTTGCAGAAGATTTTATCATTCCATGGAATATTCATTTTCTTTCATTTACCAGGTTGTTTCCCTTTTTTCAGATCTCGTGGAATTACAGTAGATATTGCCCAGAGAATGTTTGAGTCAGAAACCAAAATCATAACACTCCTTGATGCTCCAGGTCATAGAGACTTTATCCCTAATATGATCACAGGAGCAGCAAGAGCTGATGTTGCCATTCTTGTTGTTGATGCATCCACTGGGGAATTTGAAGCAGGATTTGAAAGTGGGGGTCAGACAAGGGAACATGCCATTCTTATACGATCTCTTGGTAAGTGGAATTTTTTGGTACTCTGAGGTCAGTAGCTTTATTTCAAAGATATATATAAGCTGTTGTGTCACTGTAAGTCATCTAGAACTTCCTTTGAAGAATTTATGTGAAAAATACTTGGAGAGTGAATTGTATGTTGCATTTATGGATGTAGAGGATGTAGGGAGAAAGGAGGATAAGCTGTTCCTGGTGAATGTCGGTCAGGATCAAGGGTTCAGCGTGACTGTGGTTGTTTAATTTTTTCATGGATGGATATAGTGGTGAGGGAGGTGAATACAAGCAAGAGCATAGTAAGTGAACCAGTTTCTTTTTGCAGATGACACAAGTCTGATGTTGAACTCTTAGAGAGAAGCTCTAGAAGCAAGTGACAGAGTGTGGGAGACTGTGTGAAAGAAGAAAGTTGAGAATAAATGTGAAGAAAATTGAGGTTCATCAGGGGGATAAGATAGGATGGTTTAAGTGTTGTTTTGAATGGGAAGGATATGGAGAAAGTTGAGTTCTTTAGGTAACTGTGAGTGGACATGGCAGTGCATGGAACTTGTGGGCTGAAGTGAATCTTAGTGTGGAATCATGGGAGCTGATTAGTCATAGGTGGAAGGGTGAG
>JAUTYZ010739694.1:4791-19786 GCA_032273725.1 Panulirus interruptus | reverse complement strand
TTGCTATATGAAAAAGTTACGTAAGTGTTCTATTGAAAATAAAATGAAAATACCATAAACTTGACAAATAAATCATCAATGTAATTTAATCATGTCAGTCATTTATTCATGACCACAGACGACCTGTTACAGTCACTCTCCCTGACCTCTGCAGACGACAGCCAAGGCTGAGCTGGGAAGGCAACTTGTTTTTCCTAGACTAAACAACCTTTCAAATGATTATATTATTACATATGGATAACAAATATACAAATCAAACTGTACCTTATTCTCGATCAATTTATAACGAGATGGGGATAATATGTCTTTAATAATAGCCATAAATACATGTTATAAAAGCTAATCCCCGGTTCACTGAAACATGATATACCTTGAAATAACACAGTCTAAATGAATATTGAGAGATATATATTAAAACGGATGGTATCTCAAAGCAATTAAAATGTCATATGATATCTCTAATCACGTCTGTTGGCCGTAGCGTCTGTTGGCGTTGACTATCCTGGAGAAAAAATATTACCCCAACGGACGGCGATCTGTTTGTTGACATGGGATGAATTTATGGACTTTCAGCAAACTGCATTTTGTCCTCTAAGATCACCACAGGTCACGCAATATTGACCCCAGTTTGTCATCTCCTATGCAATCCACTTCAAAGGCCCTCTAGATCACCAGTTGTCAATGGAGAGGTAGTATGTACCGGCGAAGCAAGCAATGAACATGGTTATCGTTGGCAAAATGGTAAGTATTTGAATGAAAACTTTGCTATGATGTGGCAGGAGAATAGCCTATAACAGGTAGAATACCGTGTGATAGTATTAGTAATTATATTGGCCGAGTAACGTGAGTGAGAGAGGTAATGGCAAGAGAGTGAATTCCGAGTCTGCTTGCGCATTCTCGTATGCATTTATGCACAAGATCAATGTAATGGTTTAATCACTTAATACATCACTAACTTTCACTTAAACTTTTCAGAGGGTCATATTTTTGTGGAATATTAGAATCGGGAAGTGGAGATTGACCTTTTGTCTCGTAACAGACGCCAACTGTGGATGAGGAATGCATGTTGTGGTTGTTATATAACACTTATTATGTAACTACAACCCATCCAGCAAGACACGCTGTCTACCTAAACTACCTGCATCCAGTTTGAAATTACCAGCCATGTCAAGTATTGTAGGTAGCCCAGAACAAATATTCGTGTCTTTTAAATGTGTGTGGAGTGAATTTTCCGGAGATGCGATTGTGCTTTTATATATTTAACGAGAAAACTCGTTTTGGGCTTTGCCTTCAGTTGACAGAGCTGTTCAAAAATTCAGTTTGCCAACTCTCTCTCCGTGTCTGGTCTTCTCAGAGAAGGAGAGAAAGAGAACCAGTTACTCTAATTATAATGTTGGGGGTAAATTAGTCGGTTAATAAATTTATCCTGGTCCTGTGTACAACTGTCTTTTCAGAGTGAATCTGTTAATTGTTGTGCTACACGCTAACCTCGAAGATGAGATACATGTTAAAACCCTGTTAACCTCTGTGAGAACATTGCTTCTCTTGTTAGATTCATTATGACTTGTAACACCTTTAATTGCTCCCTCTGGGAATTAGCTAAAAAATTGATATTTATTTTTTCTTATTCATGGGGGATAATTTGACACCAGAGCATATCATCTCTTTTTCTTCTATACCTTAAGGAAGGAGAGCCTAGCTATTTGAACCATTAGGGTATCATAGTACCATTAAGTTATCATAGCTCACTTGTAGACTGAATATGGTAAATCTTTGTAGTATACTTCCCAAAACTTTTACATGATTTTTCATAAATGTTACTTCAAGCACGATGATTGTTTCTTATATAATCATATATGTAATGTCCAAGGACTTGAGATATCTGTTGTTGATGCTGTCCTTAGAATAGCAGTTAGCTGATGTTTTACTGATGCTTTTGCGAAAGTTCAATAACGAGAAGATTGCACTTGTGATGTTTTTCTTCCTATAGTCTATTGATAATGGAATATAGACGTGTCATTGTTCGTATGTGACATTATTTTGATCCATGATATATGATTTGTATGTTTAATATGATTCCTTATTATGATAAAAGAGCAGTTCATAAAGAATCTCTTGATTTTCATGCTCATGTACATTTTTGTAGCATCCATTTATGATATTAGGGTATTACCCACCACGTATGGTACTACTACATCTCTGACAAAAATCCAAAACAAAATTGGACCTGAAATCATTAGTTAAATAATCATCAACACCCACTTTTCAGTGTATTGAAGTACAATATATGTAAATGAATATCCATTATTAAAATGCTTATTGGTAAATATGATGTGACTAAATTTCTCTGCTACTGGAAGTAGTACAGCCATGGGCAGCAGGAGCTTTTGAAAGAGGTCCCTGGTAACACCAGACCTCATTCATGGACATTGGACTTGGGGTAGTTATAGATAAAAATATGATGTGACGGGAAAATTTTGTCATTTGGATCACACGCCTGCTGCAATAAATCAGTGGTATACTGTACAGCAGAGGAACACTAAAGCTCAGAAATTATCTGGATGAAATATCCCTACGTCAGGTCAGTGTATTATCTGATTGGATCAGGAACTTTGATTGTATTATCAGTAATACAGTGGCTATGAACCTGTTTGGTCAAGTCATGTATTACATGACCTTATTAAAAAATCTCCAAACAAGAAGAAGCTAAAACAGCAAGGATCTGGCAACTGTCAGTGTTTTTACTGTATTATAATGAATATCCAAATACACTATTTTCTTCATACTAACAAGTTATTAGTTTAATTAACTTTTCAATACTTACACCTGGGGATTTCTATGAGCATGACAGATTCTATTCCAAATGTATGTTTCAGTTGAAACACAATGAATCTTATTTTATGGAAAAATCTTTCAAGAGTAGCTTTAATTGGATCTTTTAGAAATCTTAATGTGACAACAGGTGCTATTTTCTATCCCAGGTGTTACATATTTCATTTGATATTTCCACTTATTTTATAAGAAAGGTTCTGTTGTTCTGGAAACTATACTAACTATTTCTTACTGACTTCACAATTTCCAAGAAAAGTGTAAGCTTACCACAAATATCAGTTTCCAACATTTTCCCAAGTACTTGCATGAAGCTCGCTGGATTATAATCTAGTGCACATAAAAAAAAAATAAAAAAAGCCATGTTCCAGTCCTTGAACACTTTCCCCTCTGATAATGATTTATTGAAAAGTTGTATTTATGGAAAGGTTATCTCAGAACTCACCTCTTTCTAAATTATGGAGCCAGGTTTTTTTTAGCTTGCTGACTTATTTGATTAAAAATTCTTTAATAAAACAAACTGTCTCACGTATTTTAATTTCTTTTAATTCTAGCTTATCTTCTCTACTCCAAAGAAAATGTTTGCAGTTCTGGTACATGTGATGCCTTTTATTAGAACATTAAATTATAGGCTTAAGGTTCATGCCTTTGCTTTGTTATCATAAATAAGGATCCCATATCAATCCAATAATGATCATATAATGCATTCATACATCATTTTTCTCCCTGTGTATTTGTATAACTCCTGTGGGTCACTTTTAACAGTTTTCACAATACTCTTTTCATAACTATGCTCACCAATTCTTATTCTCTTACATTCCCAATGAGGATTATCATAAATATGGAACCACTGCTAAGATATCAAATGTAAGCATTTTTCTTTCTACAAATAGATATCAAATCTCTTACTCTATGGTAGGCATTTTTCTTCCTACAACTAGATATCAAATCTCCTATGCTATTATAGGCAATTTTCTTTCTACAACTGAGTCCTATTCCTTTGTTCAACCATCCTGATTCTGCATTTCATAGTCTCTTTTTTTCCTCTCTTTTGGGATGACTTCTGTTTCTATATATCAGAATAAGATGACAGTACATTTCATAACTACTGGCCTATGCAGTTTGCAATTTCCATAACTAGGTCTATGATATCACTGTCTCTAGCAAGATGATCAACATATTTATGAGACAGTTTTCCATTAAGCTTGCTGATCTGCTCCCTGCCTTATTACTGAAATTTTCTGCAATAGTTTTCTCTGCTATATCATATCTGTCATTTCTTTAACGCAGCTAACAATCGAATTAAATGCTTTGCTGTGGGAATCAATATACACTACAAAGTTTATTATTACCTACAATGCTGATTTCTATGTATAAGGAATCACAGGTTTTGTCTTCTGCCTTCTATAATTATTTTTTCTTTATACAGTAAAACACCTTTCCCACGTAATCTATCTTTGTTCCTGATATCGTAACCTCACACTCCTATTGTGAACATGTCTAGATTTTCCATAACAGCATAAGTAATATGCTCCTAAATTTTCAACTTAAGTCTTCTCATATTTGCACAGATTTTTGTAATCTCATCTTCTGAAATTAAGTTTTTCTGTTACTTAGTTCTTTCCATCTTGTCTTACCTAAAGGCATATTAGGCCAAATGCTACAAGGGTAGTTTGGCCTTAGGTCCTGATCTATGGAATCCTGACCGCAATTGCTGACCTCACCTAATCTGGTACAATACTTACCATGCTCCTTCTTACTTGAGTGGTTGTGTCAGGTTAGAGTATGATTTTCCTTTTCTGATAAACAAAAATATGCTTATACTCTGTTGAAAACACTTTTACATTATCTTCTAGCACTCTGATTAAGACGGCTGGTCTAGTTACATTTATGGTACTGTCCATAATGACCAATCAGTCGAGCTAATCTAAGTGATTTCATACATAAACAATAAACACATGATACGAAAATAAAATCGTACTAAAAACCTACCTTTTCCAATTAACTGACCAATTTGTATATTCAAAAGTTTTTCAGTCTCATTGCCTTTCCTTTCAACCACTTTTAGCATCCACATGAAGGGATTAATTTCTTGTAAACACTTTGATTCATCCATCAACTCCACAGTTTCAGCCCGCTGACTGATACATGCAAAGTGATATGATGAAAGGTCATGGAGGGTCCCAAACAAAGGAAATTCGCTGGCACGGTCCCATAGTTCCTGGAAAAAGAAGTGAAATTTTTTTTTTTAAGATGAGAATGTGCTAATACTACATCAACAATGAAATCTTCACATTATTCTGTGAAGTGCCCAATTCATTTCCATCATGCACACACCATTCATCAGGTGTTACAGGACATAAAAATAGTCTTTCCAGTTGAAAAAAATACACAATAACGTGTAGCTTAAAATCTATATTTCTGTGATCTGTGACCTCTACTCTTGCCCTTTGACCTTCAGATGCAATCCAAGGCATCAGATACTTATGTTCTATTCTGTGACCAAAATTAATCCTTCTGTAAAACCATTAATGTTACAGACTTGACACTTAAAGATTTCCAGATGGGGGAAAAGGTGGGTTGGTTCCTGCATTTTGACAGAGGAAGTTCTGATGCATTTACACAAAACTTGCCTGCAGTTGCAAGGAGATATAAAAGATGGAGAAGGGATAACAAAGAAAAGAGGGAAAAAACATTTATCAGACAGGCATCAGTTTTCAAAAACTGATCACATTCTAATCCTTCAGTATAAATAAATATCAGGGCACTATGTGATTAAGCCATCAGATCAGCCCTAATATGAAAATAGCTGTCAAGAGGAAGTTGAAGCTAAGTACACAGCTTGGTTACAGTATAAATGACAACCATCTTTGCACTAGTACGGTAGAGTCAGAAGCACAAAGAATGGTGTCATTTGCTCACATTCGCTCTCTAGCAGTAATGTATACTGCACTGAAACTAGAGCCCCCTATCCACAGCCAAGCCCCATACACCTTTCCATGGTTTCCCCTGACCACCCCAAATACCACTTCACCAATTCGCTCAATCTCATGCAAGCGTCTCAACCTCCTGAAGGTTCAGGCCCTGGTACTCAAATCCTTTTTCACTCCATTTTTCCATTTCCTTCTGGGCCTCCCCCTCCCCCTTGCTCCCTCCACTTCTGACACGTATATCCTCTTAGTCAGTTTATCTTCACACATCCTCTTCATAAACTCAAACTATTTCAACACACCCTGGTCACCTTTCTCAGCCATAATCCACTTCCTGCTACCCATCTTTCTAACAATGTAATTCCTCACACAATCAAACCTACTCCTTTATTCTATTCATAATAACCCAAGGGCCAGTTTCTATGAAAAATTTCTGGTGTTACCCAAGACCTTTTTATGGACTCCTGCAGCTCAAGGCTGTGCTAATTCCAGTATCAAGGAAATATAGACTCCTTTGGAGTGAGAATTTCTTTGATGAGACTGCACTCCCAATGATACAGCTTCGCCAATGGTGACTTTTCACTTGCAGTGTAACCTCGAGTAGGCAGAGTCAGGTCACACCTCAAACCTATTCACACTTCATGCTGCCCTCAGGAATTTCATTTCCAATATGTCCACAACTCTTCCATTCTTTTACATCTAGTGCTCAAGACTTGCACCCATTCAACACCATCAGGACTGCTATACCACCATACATACCCATCTTTGTCCTCTCCTTCCACACAATCCTTAATGCAGCCAAGACCTTTGTCCCCTCTCCCACCCTACGAATGACTTTAGTTCCATCTGTTGCCATTTCCACATCCAGGTATCTAAAGCACTCCATTTCCTCCAGATTCTTCACAGTCAAACTAACACTCAAACCAACATGTCTATTCATCATCCTATGCCTCATTACCTTCCTTTTATTCACATCGACTCAGCTTCCTCCTATCATACACTTTCCCAAACTTGGACACCAGCTTATGCAATTTCTCTCTTGAGTCTGCCATCAGAGTTATGGCATCTGCAAGTTACAAATGATTAACCTCCCAACATACTACGGACCTGCAACTCTCTCCAAGGCCCTTAGATTTATCTCCTTCTCCACCTTACTCATAAACAGATTACAGCCATAGTGACATCACATACCTTTGACAAGAACCCACCTTCAACTGGAAGCACTCACCCTTCTCCCTTTCTCATCTCACACTTGCCTTACAGTTCTGGTAAAAACTCCAAACTGCTTTTTATAACTTTCAATTTACCTCACATTCACAGGACCTTGCACAAGGGATCTCTTTCAACCCCATCATAAGCTTTCACCAAATTCATAAATGCCACATACAATTCACTCTCTTTCTCCAAGTAATTCTCACAAATTCTTGAAAGCAAATGCCTGTTCCTCACATCCTCCACCTCTCCTGAAGCCATATTGCTTCTCCCCAATCAGATGTTCAGTGCGTGCAACCATCCTCTCAATCACCAACACAATGAGGAAGGTGCTAACATACTCTGCTTACTAATGGTTACACCTCAACTGAAAGGTGGCTAATTAGGACAGGCATTGTTAGAAGGAACCAAGTGGGAGGAGCATTGCAGAAGAATGACTGACATCACAGTCTTCACAAAGAAAGAAGCCTCTTGAATCCCAAAGCATATTTTTGCATATTTTCTCTATAAGATGCATTTTTGCCAATCATTTGACTAATGCTTTGTTTGAGAGAGCATGTCCCATATAAGAGGAAGTGTAATGCTAGTTTTGTAGGTATGGCTGTTTCAATAAACAGAAAAAAGTACAGTCTTCTTTACAACCTTCACACTCCAAAGAAGCCCATAATTTCCCTGCTCATGCATGAAGTGCAGACTCAAGCTGCAGGAGCCCCACAAAAGGGGCCCTGTGGGTATTTGATAATAATAATAATAATAATAAAAAATATAATAATAATAATAATAATAATAATAACAATAACAATATATTGAGGCACTCAATACAGATGAAAGAAGTTTAAACATCATACCTAAATATAACTAGTTGAGGCACTCAGTAAAGATGAAATAAGTAAAAGCTACTTGCCTAAATAATACTAGTGTATCACTCTCATCAAATATTTATGCTTTACAAACCAATGGAAATAAAATCATGTAACTTTTATATCCACTTTGAGTTATGTTATCTCAATCATTTCTGACAAAAATTGTAAGAAATATCATACCTCCTTAATTTCTTCAAGGGAAGAGCTGGTACTGACACTGTGTTGGATGATGATACTATTCGGCATAAGAAAGTCAACCATCACAGTTGATGGGGTACTGTGGTGGGTTCCGAGGGCACCGAAGTCCATTCCCAATCCTTGCATGTTATATGTTGGGAATGGAAGGGGCCGTGGCCTCCCCATGGAAACACTGGCCAAATCACCTGCACCACCTAGTGTGGAAAATGGAATAATAAATAATGTTTCAACTACAATATAAGACCAAAGAACAAAAGTTTATGTAAAAAGATCAGGAGAGAATTCACAGTTTGCAAAAACTAATTTCATCAAAATAATACTGAAATTACTTACTACTGGTTCCAACTGTCTACCACTTAGTCTAAAGCAGGTGTGAGTAAAAAAGGTAACTCTGTAAAATAATGCAACAGCTAATAATGGTTCATTCAAAAATATATATACTTTTAATTTTAATAGTTTTCCTTTTGTGCTAAAATTATGCCAATATTGATTTTGATGATGCCAAGAGTAGGCCAATTAGACTGAAGTTGCTCAACTTTAAAGAATGACATCAGAGGAAACCCAACAGATGCCATATGAAATTCAAAACTCAATTGCCCGCAATAAACAATTGCTTTCACACATCAGAACACCATTACACCTTCATAAAGATTGCAACTATGCCAACTGAAAGGTGGCTAATTAGGACAGGCATTGTTAGAAGGAACCAGGTGGGAGGAGCATTGCAGAAGAATGACTGACATCACAGTCTTCACAAAGAAAGAAGCCTCTTGAATCCCAAAGCATATTTTTGCATATTTTCTCTATAAGATGCATTTTTGCCAATCATTTGACTAATGCTTTGTTTGAGAGAGCATGTCCCATATAAGAGGAAGTGTAATGCTAGTTTTGTAGGTAGCCTCAACTTTTCTGGAGTGCCTTCAATCACTATTTTTAGCCAGAAAAGAAAGGCTCAATCTTTCATATATAACCTGAGCTTTGTAATTTACCTAAGGGGCTAAAGTGAATGCCACATATTGAGAGGAAAATTTAGGAACATAAAGAAAATTTTGTTAGGTACCAATAATATTTCAAAATAGCCTACAAACTAGCATATATGAATATCCCAAAAGAAGCAACCTCTCCCTGAAGAAAATGGTTATAGCAAAAATATTTCATGCATTCTTTTATGATAAAGATAGCAGGACTCCTCACCCTTTGTTAGTGAAAGTTTAGCCACTTATTCTAGTTTACCTAACTGAGAGGTGAGAGGATGGAGAGGAAGGGTGCATCAAGACTGTTGAGGAGGGTTGCGAGGGCTTTAAGTATGGAGAAATGTATAGGGATAGTGCTAGGACAGGGATGTTGGAAAGAGATTCTGCATGCACCACAATGCTTCATAGTGGGAGACAGCATACTGAATTCAACAAAGAAAGAATACCATTAGTTCGTATGACTGTAACCACTGGCATTTCATCCACTGGCATTTCATATAAACTATGTAGGAGGACTGATTGAAAAAAAAAGGCTAAAATCCTGTAGACAAACTTGATGATCATAAAAAAAAACAAGCACCTGCCAAAGTCATCTGTACGATATATGAAATAGCTTTCAGGAGAAAGCATACTGTAAACAGATAAGCAAAGAATAATGTCAAAGGTAAATGCTGCAGCCGTTGGCAATCTAAAGAAATCATGGAACATTTTACAATAAGCATGATGAATAAACTTTGGATCACCTAGACAAAACCATAGTACTTACTTTCATTTCAAACAATTACCAAAATTATCCACTACAGACTTCTCATTCCTGAAAAAGCTCCAGAAGCTTTAATGTTCATAACTGCCACTACAATATGATATCACCCACATAAATGTAAAAAATCAAAGGAAATCTATGTAAGCCAAGCAATGTAGGATCAAAATTTAATGTCCTTCATTGGCAAATCATTAAAAACAAATTTTCCGAAATTAATAATAATCTCCAAAGGAACTGTAAATGCTGTTTTATCTTTGGTAAGCATCCAGTATTTTTATACAGAAATCAGAGATTTCTGCTAAACACTATATACTATGGCAAGGAAAAACTAAGAATTCTTACTCTTAAAATCAAAGACATGATAATCATTTATTCACAGCATTTGGAAAATTTTGCAATGAAAGTCTATGCTTAAATCAAACTTCAGTTCTAGCCTGGTTTGGAAAGCGAACATTTCAAAGGGTTTGAAGGAGAGAATCTATGCATGAAGTTACAAGACTGGGGCTGAAAATGAAAGTTTCCCTGGATACCACAATGTGACTACTGTATATAATTTTGGTAATATTCTGATTTCCAAGACTTCATTTATTCTCCACTCCGGCAACATAAATGTAGTAAATACTTCATCCCCCTCCACTGCTGCATGCCATTAGGAGGACCTTTTGATGAGCCTTGGCAATATCAAGTCCAGCAACTGTTCAGACAACCTAAATGCATAGTCACAGCTATCACTTCACATCACCAATGCAGTTAGTCCATAGTTACTTTACTGCACAAGTTCATGAATGACAGAAACACTGCAGCTGGGGAGGAAATGCCACTGTTAGAAACTATCCATTTGACAGCACCACTGCCCTACATCCCTGACCATCTCTTCAACCATTATTTCCTCATGATATGGGTGCTGCCATTAGCTTTCTCCTGCCATCAACAGAAGCCAGGCCATGCTGTTCCCATAAATATGACCTTCTCATTACCAACAGTATGGTGAAATTTGGATCATTATGATTTTCTCACACATCACAACTTTGTTATGTACAACCATGAAACAATGAACTCTGACACTCCTCCATAAGCCCCACTGCAATACCTGTGATGCCCCACATAATACTCAGTTCCCTATGATCTTTAATGTTGTTCACCTACCTTTTAGTGGAATTCACTGATGTTACAAAGCCTGCACCAGACAATGCTGTCATGAAATACTGTCACATCCCAAATAAACAGCACCAGACTTCCTACATCTGCAACACCATTTTGTCTTCCTCCTGAGCACCTGAAGGTTGTCCATGTGGAATTCAAAATCATGCTCACACTATGAATCATGTCCTTTACACTGCAGCAAGGCATCCCCTCTCAACACTGTCAAATTCTACCCCTGGTCAGTGGTGCCCTTTTGGCTCAATGCACCCAGGATGCAACCCAATTTCTCACCAGCAAGGCTTATCCCTTGTTCTCCACTGCTTGAAGTTCTTCTCTAAGGCTGTTTTGGTTTGACCTCTTCATTGTACTAATAAGAAAATTGAAGACATCCCAAAGACAGTTGTTACCAACCCCTTCAGCTTGTTCAACATTAACTTAATACATTTTGGGTTACGGAATGCAGCTTAGACGTTCCAAAGCTAAATTGATCAAGAACTTTGCAGTCTCCCCAGCTACTATGCTTGCCTAAATAACACCCTAATGGCTAGCTACAATGAACACACCAGCAACACGTTTGTAAGCTCTTTGTCTGGATATAAGAATATGGATGCTAAGTTTGTGTCTGATGCAACTTTAATAATTTTCCTTGGCCATTAAGTTTCTGCTGATGGCATCTATCTTTTGGAAGGGATGTAAATGCAATTAGAGATCTTCCCTGCCCAGTGTCAGAACAGAAGCTGCATGGGATCCTTAGAATTCTCTAAACTTCAATTGTTGCTTCATCCTACTCTATGCCAAAATTCTACATCTCCTTCATGACCTTCTTAAGGGTGGTAAGAACTCTTAGCCCTTTGATTGCAAATTGCGACTAAAGTCGGAATACACAATATTCCTTCTCACCGTGAAATTTGACTACTGTATAGTATAGTTCACAGCTGTTAAAAAACAAACTGTACATTGCAAGTATTTGCTGATCCTTCCCAATAGGGTCCTGTATGGTGCTCACCTCTGGGCAAGCTGAACTCACACATAAACTATGACCCACCCACATAGCGATTCATTTATCTTTCTCTTTCTCTTTTTAACCTGCTTTCACAGTAATCTAAATAATCTATGGACATTATACTGTCAAGATATGCTATGCATGTATGTGTTAAGTTTTATAAGGCATAAATATAAATAAAAAAAATGATATTAAATGCTGATTTTGACATACATTCATGAGAGGGAAAAATGGGGCTGCTTAGCATCCATAATCTGTCATTTTAGTCTGTTCACACTCTTTACAGTTCATTCATCATTATGAGTGTGTTGTGTATAATAATGCATATATAAAGATATGTAATGATAAAATGTGATATTCTCAAGTGCTCACAAGTTGGCAACATGGTGCTACTTAATGTCCCTTTGAACCCAGCTATGTAATCTCATTTTCACGTCTTTTACAATTCATTCTTCATGATAAGTGCAAGAAGCAAGACATCTATTACCCTTGGGAAAGTTTTATGTCATCCTGCAGGTGCAGACATCACCCATAAATATTTCATTTTCATTTTTCTTCTTCCTCCATGCAATCAGATGTTGTTTTTAAGAAATATTAATGCCAGATTTGGAAACTCTATGGATCACTAAGATAAAAAAGTAAAATAGGACCAATTACCATTTTTATATTTTGAGGGAAAACTGATACTTTCTGGGAACGCAGTTGGAAAATCATTACACGGTCAAAGGGTTATATGGAATCCTGATGCAAGCAGTGCCTTCACTCTCATCATGATGGAAACTGCAAAAAAGCAGTCTGCAACAGGTATAGTCTCCACAAGAAAATCTGATGATTACTGTATCTGGTTATATTTGCTGAACAAATCTTATTACTCTCTTATGGTAGGGTATCATATGCCTGGCAGCATGGTACAGTCTTAGATGTTAGATGACATGATTTGCCACCTCAGTTACCCTGTGGTAATGAGACTGGAGGGATGCAACTTTTGCCTGCTGTCCTTGTGATTAGTTACACTTTTGCTACTTTTGGTCTGGGGTAATTTTTTCCTCTACCAGTAACTACATGTGGATCCTGAGAAGTGGTACCAGGAAGAAAAGATATATTTTCTTGCTTAAAAAGCAAAAAAAATGTCTACAAGAGAGATTTCAAGACAAACTGGCTTGACCAAGTTCACCAACCATCCTTCTAATGTCATCCCTCCCCAGAAATCTTGGTCTGGTTGACCAAGAAAGACCAGTAAGGCAATTGATAACCTGATGAAATGAGGTGCTAAAAAAAACATATACCTATCAGAATGAAATATTACTGAAGAAGTGACTGCTGGTGCAATAAGAAAGGAAGAGGTGTATAAAATCAAATCAGCATATTCTTTGTAAAGCAATCAATAATCAAGATTTTCAAACAAAAAAGGCAAACTCATGTACAATGCAGCCCCCTCCCCCCAAAAAAGGGTGGGTTCAAACCTCAAAACAATATCTTCATATGCAAAAGCTTAAAATTTTTGTAATATTACTTAAAAAACATTAAATCTGAAGGCATCATGTTTATACCATACCACCTTTTCCTATATTCAAAGCAGCAGCACATGCAGAATCTTTAACTATTTTAGTTGCCAACCAATTGGCTAAGACCCAAGGGCAATGCTTGAAACTTATGGTAAAGACTTTTGTATGCTAACTTGTCTACCATAATAGCAAAGCAGTCATCATTGCTTACATTTACAAATATAGATACTGTACGTGAAAAGAATTAGGGCTGCCTTATTTAGTATATACTATGGTAAAACAAGAAAAAGCTACACAAAACGGGCAGACAAATGGGGAAAAATTAAGGTGAAAAGTATATGAAATGGAAAAATGGAGAAAAAAGAGAAAGATAAAAGCTTGAAGGAAATTAAGGCAGTAAGGCTGGGGATATGGAAAATATAAATCTCTGACGGACACTCTGCAAAGTGAATGTGGCCAAGGAAAAAATTATAAATGACATGACAGATATTCTTCTAGTATGGCAGTTTTTCAGCAGGTGAACATGAACAAATAACTTACCATTTTACAGGTATGAGATCATCATCAAAAAAATAATCTAGAGACTTCTTTCAGTATTTTGACAAAATACAAAGTAGAACACATGCCTATGAGTTCTCTGATAACAATGCAATACAGACATTGACTAAAAGTCATCACCTCCTTGAACAACTTGCTATCAGAGCTCATCAATTATGATTCAATCTGATTTCAGTCCTCCAGTCAAGTCTCTAAGTGCTTTGGCTAACTAGCAAGTAAACATTCCTCATGAGTGGCTTTACTGCAAGGTATAACTCTTCTTGAGTTAAAAAACATGGCCACCCTGCCTATTAACGTAATGGTATTAGGTTACAGGAGGTTACTTCTACAAGTATTGGTGATGACAGAAATAAATTAAAATAGATACTGCATACATCACCATCTACATAAATGAGATGGCACACTTGAATTATTGAACAATGACAGATACACAAGTTTGTAAGAAACTTATACCAGTATGCAATGAAGCATTTTGCTGAAAGCTGCATGAACCTAAGAAGGATGTCATAAGACAACAAGCTGCAATGTTCATTCTGGTCTGCACTTTCTGATCATCTGATTACAAACTATAGTCAATGAAAATGAAGTGATAAAATTTCTATCTATTTTCTTCACTGTGCATGGGTAGTATTCAATACAAGTCTAGTGACAACTATGCCTCCTGTGGTGCTAGTCCAAATCAAAGGTACAAGAGTCTGTGTTTGCATTTAGCATTTTGCTTGAATTTAAAATCTGTATTTATGATAACCTTTCACAAATATTGAGGAAACAAAATTTAATGGTACTGGCTAAAAATCTGTTCTAATTCCATAAAAATCTACTGACTGTAACAAGTTTTTTGTGGACAATATTGTTTACTACAGTGTAATCCAGAATATCAATATCTAACTATAACCTACTGAAATAAAATAAAAAATCCAAGTCAGCTTTAATCACCTTAGAGATCATCAGTGTTTTAGTTCTATGGGATTTAAACAATTAAAGGAAAAATTCTGACACTACCAGTGCTTAACAGAA
>JAUTYZ010739363.1:0-13428 GCA_032273725.1 Panulirus interruptus | reverse complement strand
TAATTTTTTGTGTCGCTTCCCTTACGCATGTAGCTGTTGGTGGAGCCACAGAGGGCGCCCCACACCTGCCTGTAGCTGGTATCTGATACCTGTACTGTCCCTCCTTCTATCTGCCAGTACCTAGGAGAAGGCATGACCCGAGCCAGGGTTGGCGGGCACCATTCCCCGGGTATCTTACGTGTTTCCTAATAATGTTGTTTTCTGGAGCCACGTACCACAATACCCAGCTACCCCGTCCTAGGATCATCCAGACCCGTTGCTGGCCACGTCTGGAGGCTTCTGTCCAGGGCTGGACTTATTACATCTTGTGTGTTTGTAGTGTTGTTGGCCACAACACTGGAGTCCCACCATCGTCCTCAACGGACACTTGAATATTATTGTTTAATCCCAATTTGAAATATTTCCACTAGAGCTTCCAGATTTAATTCCATGAATATTTCCAGATCTAATTCCAGGAATACTTCCAGATTTAATCCCATGAATATTTCCAAAACTAATTACCCTTTTTTCAATCCCGGATATAATCTGTAATTCCTTCTACAGCAAATATTGCCAGACATAAATTACTAACAATCGTTATTCTTCCGTCCAGTTGGCACAAAGTTCTCTCCATCTCTTAATCTTATTTTGAAAATGTCTCTATATTCCCTACGGGTCATTACTATCTCCAGTTCCCTGCAGGTTAATACTATCTCCTCCTGTTCCCTGCGGGTCATTACTATCTCCGTCATTATCAGGTGGCCACGCAACTCATCCATATCTAACTCTGCGTCGTCGTCTCCACACACACCAACCTTTCCCTCCAGAGGCTGCCCATCTGTGGCAGTGACGGGTCTCGTTATCACTGCTCATTACCGGCCTGGCTCACTGCTGCACTGTCTTCTCTGTGCTCAGTGGCTTCCATCTTCTCACGAGATGATGATGATGATGACTTTCACATCTTTCATATTCGCTTCACTTTCAGTCTCTTTCCACGTCGCCCCTGGCGTGGTGCTACAGTCATATTGTGATCTGCTCCACATGACTCATTGCTGCAGAATATTTTTCCTCATTAATGTACATTTGGTTCCCCTTCGCTCGTGTAAATATCAACGTACTTTGGCATTCTGTCTTCACCTGATCCCGCATTGTGATGAACGTGCTGCCATCTACAGAATATCTATTCATTATTGTCATGTCTGTTATCATTATCCAAAGCAGTATTACTGGCAGCCTGGTTGCTTGTAACATATGTGATCAAACATCATCTTCACTACAAGTGGTTCCACTCCGCACCACTCGGAATTATGTTAGACTGTTCCTTGACCCATCATCCTGGCTCATCTCTTCTGTTCTGTTCCGCCATTTGCTGTGGTAAAATCCTGCAGCTGACCTTATCAAATGCCTTGGGGCAAAGTTGAAAGTAATGTCCATTCTCTGCTCTCCTTCCGTGCATGATAATAGTGCAGATAGTGAGGTAATAATGTCACGGACATACACCCACGATAGTCTTCGTCTCTATTGTTATTTTCAGTCAGGTGTTCCGGTGCCTGTGTGGTTAACACATCTTTCCAAAGACTTATATTATGTGTGTGGTGAGTCCCGCCGCTCTGGTCTAGTCTGGTCTGTACAGGTATAGCCTGAGTCCCGGCAACACGCAGAACGTACTATACACCTCTGCTCTGGCTCTGTGATCCAGGACTTGTCTCCACGTCAACATGTTATACTTGTCAGTCTCCTTCAGGAAAATGGATGGCGTGTGGCACGAGGTCCTGCTGTGGGTATGGTCTGAGTTGGTCAACCACAGTAACCGTTTTACAGCCAGTCACCTCACCATCTCTACTGACATACTCTCCTGCTTGCTTTGATATACTCTCATGTGTGTTTTACTTCTTCGTACTCAATACTGATTTTTTTTTTTCATACTTGA
This sequence comes from Panulirus interruptus, assembly GCA_032273725.1. NCBI lineage: Eukaryota > Metazoa > Arthropoda > Malacostraca > Decapoda > Palinuridae > Panulirus > Panulirus interruptus. Next base: position 11,519 of record JAUTYZ010739363.1, on the reverse strand, counting down.
TCATCGTTTCTCGCGTTAGCGAGGTAGCGCCAGGAACAGAAGAAGAAAGGCCGCATCCGTTCACATCCATTCTCTAGCTGTCATGTGATTTTAATATTATCATCATTGTGCAACCCCGGGACGCCTTTTAAGGGGTTCCTGCAGCTTCAAGGCTGCGCTACAATCAGCAGCAAGGAAATGGTGGACTCCTTTGGAGTGAGTTCCTTGACTCCTTTTCCTTGTCATAAGATCAATTACTTCGGAAATCTACTAAACAAATATCCTTACAATTAACTGTGATATGTTTACATCATTACAGGAAACAGCAGTATACCTTCAACGGTTGACCGCTGGTACCTGATGTTTTGACAACAATATCTAAATTTCTGAAAACGTTCGAATGATGAACAGTCCTGGCAATATGGTCGGTGAGAAAATCACATTTATCTGCCAAACACTACCAGAAATACTGATACACTTGATAGGATAATATTTCTTTGAATGCTGTCAGTATAACTTCAGATTGATTACATGTAATTCGAAAAATCTTAACTGAAAACTTATATATACAGTAGAGCAATGTACCTGCATATCATACCTTACTATATATAAAGGCATTGAAATGATATTACCAGTTCATTCTGGTTCAGTCCGTCTAACGTGTAGGGATTCTAATTTTCTGGAACTTTAGTTTACTTTAACTATTTTTCAAGTGGAAACTTAATAAAGTTTTGTTTAATACTGTGTTTATGAGAACGCTGGGGCCTTATGGAGTGGTGTGGTGGGTAGACTTGCTCTAGAGGACCGACTTAGGCGGTGCAGGGCCCTAATGATCCTGGCGGTACTACCAATATACCAGACAGTAGAGTCAGGCTATGAGAATCTATATACGTATAAAGTTGATCATGAGAGCCTTGGAAGATGGACCTTCATTTAAAAAAAATCCTATTGTAATAGGCTTGTAGATATAATCCTTATGAATACTATGTGGGCAATTTATGTATAAAAAGCACAAAAGTCCGTGTGCCTGTCTCTTATCTAACCATTCCTAGGTCCTTGGGCCGGGTCGGCCCTAACCCGACCAAATTTTGTGGGATGATAGTCTGGAATAAGGGACGTGTTAATAGGAGGCTCACAGCTCCCTCCAACCTCCCATGTTCCCTGTAGTGTTGGGGGTAACAGTATGTGTTTAGGATGAAATGTGGGTAGCTAATGCGTAGTTTTTCAGTGCCCAACGTAAAGTTTAAAACGTGCCTCGGAGCGATCTGGGTAGGACCTGGAGGAGGAGCTGGGAAAGATCTGGGGAAAACCTAAGGAGAACCATGGAAAAACTTGGGGAGGTCCTGGGGAAGATATAGGACTAAGGAAGACCAGACTAGAAGCTGGTGAATACCTAAGGACCTCAAGAAGACCTGTTGAGGAACCCCAGTAAAGGCCTGTGGAAGAGCCCCCCCCCCCCCTCACCATGTGGGGGTAACACATGCCCTTATATCCTTTGAGTGAAATGCGGATTGATGATACAGTAATGATCAGTATCTTGGTGATCATTAAGATATTACTCATTACTGTATCTCAACCAAGAGCTGCTTGATATATATATTTGTGACTGATGCTCTGAGACGTGCCAGAGCCCTGGATTTGATTAGCACATTCGTATGTAACAGCTACTTATGTGGATGGTCCAAGGTATATGAATGAAAAGATCTAAGATGAAATGTCTTGTCATGATATACAGGAAGCAGGAACTCGCTTCAGTTACGCACAGGATTGTTCTCAAAGGCGCGGCTGACGAGGGAATCTGCACTCGACACCCTCATCAACGTTACAAGAGACAGGTGATGACGCTGCTGGCAGACAGATTCAAGATAGGTACAGATAGCCAGAAAAAAGCGGACGGAAATCTCCTGTAATGGTATGTTATAAATGCATGATATGAAGGTCAGGAATTTTGTTTCGTTTATCATGGCACCCACCACCCTTACAGTCTTTTCAAAGTTTATAACCCGGACAAAGGACGGATACCTCAGCTTGTGTTACATGATATGTATGTTTTAGACAAATAAAACTTCATGATACTTGCTGTAATGATACAATTAGCTGAAAGTATAAAGTTTCGTGTTGGACAACTTAGCGTGACACATTACAGTAGTGTCGACCGATGTGTCATGCTTAGTGACATGATTTTCGAGTAAACACCATTGCTCTGGTCGTCTAATGGAAAGAGATTGATTCAAGTTTCAGTTTAAATCTGGGCCCACTAGCTAGACTATCTTAATACCAACATCTCTACGTATACCTGATGAACCTCCTCCTATAGACGACTCCTGCTCAAGAGAGGACCAACCCGCGCAGTAACATACCTGTTTATACGAGCCAGGAGGCCGTACACGTCGGCGTATCTGGCCTGGTGGTTGAGGTCTTGGCAGAACATGTACCACAGGCACTCCATGACGTGGTCCTTCATCAGGAACTCGCGCATCATGTTGAGCAGCGTGTTGAGGATCTCGCCGATGAACTCGAGAGAGACCTTGTTGACCTGAGGTTCCCAGTTGTCGTTCGCGGCGGTTAGGACGCCCGAGGCCGGGGCCTGGGTGGGTGCCGACCAGAAGGTGGAGTCCAAGAACTCGGCTGTGGGGTCGCCGGAGAGCTTACGGGACTGGAGGTTGTACTCGGCAATGGCGTTGATTTCGTTCATCACGAATTTGCTGAAGGCAGCGTAGTTGGTGTAAGCGAGGACACGGGAACCCAAGGAGAGGATAGAGCGTTTGGTGCGTGACCGAGGCTGGTCGCTGGATCCCATGATCTGGCCGGTGTAGTCTCCTAGCCGCTGGAAGGTCTCGCGCATGTATTTCTCGGAGGCGCGGTCTGCCAGACTCTCGAAGAGACCAACGCGGCTTATGTCGGAAGCCATTTCACTTGTAAAGTTGAATATGTGATCTAGAAGAGATTCGTGTATATCGGAGACCTGCTGAGGGCTTGGAGAGTCCCGGGCGTAGGATCGTGGCCGTTGGTAGCTGGTGGAGAAGACAGCAGCGGGGGCCTGCACCACAGACAACTCGTTTTTCACGTAGTGACCATTGTTAGGGGATCCGGAGCCATCCTCATTCTCTTCTTGCCTCATGAAGTTAGTGGCTGTACCCTCAACAGCAGGAGGCTGGATCATCACACCCACAACACCGTCAACAGCAATGGGCTGTCCCACTCCTGCCTGAGCTGCAAGTGTCATCTCAGGAATCTGGTACTCTGGCTGTTGCTTGGTCTCTTGTGAGGCTGCAGAGACATCATGCACGACGGGATACCTCTGGGAAAAGGTGGTCTTGTCGGGGATAGGGCTGTTGTGAGTGACTGAAGAAGGAGGTGCAGCGGCATCAGTAGGGGCGGGAGCATCGTGAAGTAGTGTGTTCTGTGCGTGCTGCAAGTGAGCCAGAACGTTGTGTTCATCTGCGTTAGAATCCACGGGGTTGCCGTCGCTGAAGTCGATCTCTGCGATGTGCTGAACGACGCGGCCGACCTTCTTTATGGATTCTTCAGTACCCTTCAGCTGTAGCGGCTCCCGGACTTCTCCTTCTACCACCTCAACTTCAAACCTTTCCTGAGCTCCCACCTCCTCCAGTAGATGTTCATTTTCTCTGACTCCAGCGACCAGGACCCAGCAGCCGATGCCCACCACCAGACACAGAATGACTGTTACAACGGCCACAAGGACGGACACCGCACGAAACCCTCGCACTCTGTAGGATAACTCCTTATACAGACTCGCCTCCATGCCTGCAGGATCTCAACGACTCTCGTTGAAGATATTCAGAAGTGGTGGCAGATGGTATGGCGAGTCAGTCGGGAGTGCGGGATCGGCTGTGCACACAGGAGGGGTTGACGCGGGAGACTGAGGCGCCCATGGCGGCGGAGCTGGTTATATCCCCGTCGATCGCCGGCGACAGCAACGCCGTCCCTCCTCATGAAACCTTCCGCCTTCCGGGGCCTCCACACTCGGTGCCTGGCGCTGCTATTGTCGGGGCATACGTGCATGTTGCACCTTTCGTCTTCATCATCATTTAAGAACAAAAATGTCGGTCACCGTCTCCGTCTGGCACGATATGCAAGAAAATCTCGTCCATGTTCTTAAGGTACGTATGTTCGCTCACTCGGAAAGGAACATCATCCACCATCTCGTTTCGCGAGATGACTCAGCAGTGCGTATGCCTGTGTGCAGTATGGTCAAGGTGAAGAGTGAGGGTCAGTAGCCAGGGTCAGATTGAAAGAAAATTACAAGTAAGTCTGATCATGACAGTGAAGATGAAGATTTGTAATGCTGGTCCTTTGGCACGGGAGGCCATTGGCAACACTGGATGGTAATTTTATAATGGGAATCAATTGTTTTTGTTGTTTTTCTAAGTAATAAGTCCATGATCATGAGGCCTGCTCAGTGTTCGGTGTTACTGGCCACATAAACATGATACAGAACATGAGGCAGTTGTCAGTAACTTATGGTTCGCAATTCCAATGTATAAGAATCATGAGAGTGTTCTTTAGAGACAAATTTTGTTCAGATTATACATATGTTGTTGGCGCCCGGAGCGCTCCAGCCCCAGGCTCGGTCTGCTTGGGCAGAGTTGCCAGCTAGGCATCATCATAACCCATTTATACCTCGGCTTTCTTTGACCTCCAGCGGCCTCGTCCTCACTTCTCTCTCGGGCGTTACATCACCGCAACTCTCACAGCGAAACTCCTCAAGGAACTGAACCATCCAGGTTCACTCCCATCACAATGAATGTCCAGTTTTTCTTCAGCATTAAGTACGTAAAACGTTTCCTTTGACAGTATTTTCATTTTGATTGGAGTAAATATTGTACACTTACCATTTTAATATCATGGTAAAAGTGAGATTTTCTATATAATTATACTCAGGATCAGTGTGTACAATTATTTTCGTCCTACACTTCTCATTTAGGACTAAATCCCTCTTCTAGATCCTCTTTTACACCTATGTGTATGCTACCATCCCAGTGTGCTACCTTCTTAGTGTGTTACCTTCTCAATGTGCTACCTTCTCAGTGTGTTACCTTCTCAGTGTTTTACCTACTCAGTGTGTTACGTTCTTAGTGTGTTCACAGGAAGATTACTCTCACATTTCGCTTAATAAACTTTTCTTATTACCTCACACTGGCAAGTTTCTTTAGTTTTCCTTGTGTTTTATGCTGTGGGTGAGGTTGTGTTCCCCGCTCGCTTATGGTGCGCCAAGCCGAATGAGTTCACGTGGTCGTCAACAGCCGTGTTTTCACTCTCTCAGCACCGTGTGTGCCACCTACCTGCCCAGCAGCGTGTCTGCTGTTTACCCACTGGTGCGTTACCGCCTTGGGGTCTCATCAATACTGTACGGGCGTGGGGGCAGAAGAGTTTCAAAGTTCCATCGATCTGCGTGGCCTTCAATACTTTAGTTCTGACTCCCTAACCTAAACAGAGGCTGTTAGACAAAGATCCTCTTTCTGTCGTTTAGTAAACCTTGGACACACCACTCAATCATCCATATATGGAAACAGAATGTCTCCGAAGCAAAGTCTCAGAGTCAACAGAGAAAGCCGCGGAGAGAGAGCTAATATTAATGAAGATATTGAGTGCAGGTCTCCCCTAAGGTTCGCTTTCTTCTTGCTAGTTGCATTTCTACATTAGAAGGTATGGGGCCAAAGTGGTGGTTGGTGCCTACGGAACTGCAGAAGAAAATGATGAGAAGGAAACGACATTTGCTTACAATCTTCATCGAAATGAATATAAAAAGTGACCTGACTGACTTGGCTGAAGGTCAAGGTTAGCATAGCAACAAGACCTGGATTCCTGTGTACCTTGCTCGGGTTTGATTGGTTCTCGAGCCCACCGACAAGTTTAGGAACCCCGCGGTGGTGTAGGAACCCCGCGGTGGTGAGTGTCACGGTCCTGTGAAAGTCTGGGATAACCAGTTAGAAGCCTAAAGGTCCCACGGTGGCAGGTATAGAGTTTTCTGGATATAATAGTCCCCAGAAACACACCTGTGGTCCCTCAGGTCAGGTTCTTGTATGAACTACTGCTGGGTAGGTTGACGTGGCCCCAATTCGCCCACACACCGAGTCTTGTAGTCTCAGACAACCACCTGCACTCAAACAAAAGACGTTTCCCTGATTCTTACAAAATCTTAAAACTGTTGATATGTCACTTATCTATCTGCTTCTGTCCTTGACAGCCTCAAAAAGAAACAATAATATTGAGTGAGCCAGCACTGCGGCGTTTGTTACCCAGACCGCTGTCTTTTTTCCCTTACCTCAACCGTGTGTGGGTTGCTGGCATCCAACCCTAATCCTACACACACTCGTTTTCTCATACACAACACTTGACAACGAATAACTCACACACATCTTTATCACTTTTTCAGACACTCAGAATCCCAATTCCCTTCTTTCACATCATCAGTATGGACTCCGCAGTGCAAGGTCCACTGGTGATCTCTTCAATGTGACTCACCCCTGGTCCTTCTGCCTCAGGAATTTTGGTTAAACTTTTATCGTAGCCATTGACATCTTTCAAGCATTGGGCAGGGTGTGGCATAATTCTTTGCTTTCTAAACTCCCTTCGTTTGGTTGCAATGCTTCTCTCTGTTATCTAATGTATAGTTTCCTCTTAGCCGTGCCATCGTAGTGGTCGTCGATGGAGCGACTCCCTCATCCTATCCTATCACTAGTGGTGTTCCTCAGGGTTCCTCACCTGCTCTCGTTCTTCTCTAAATAGATAATCTCCCCTACTTCTAACCCTATTCACGCTTATGCTGATGATTCCACTTTACATACTTCAATTCAGTTTTCCTTCCCTCATCCGTTAAATACTCGTTCTCCCTCTCGTGCTGATCAAATTTTCCCTCTCAGTCCAGACCTGTGCAGCATTTGGGATTGGGGAACCAATAACCTTGTAAGTAAAATCCAATAGTGCTCTTTCTAAGAATCATTTGTTTCCTTCTGTTCAGTTTCAAAACACCATGCTGGGCGTAATCATATTTACCACTCTATCCTGGACACCCCACATAATCAATATCACAATTTCTGCTTCTCAAAAGCTGGGAATTTTGTATAGGTGCCGGAATTATCATATTTCTTGTATTTTTGTGAACAGCTGTTTCACGTCTACGGGGTTTCATTCGCCCAAGCGTGGAATACTGATCACACAACTGGGGTGGCTCATCCCACGCCTCTTTATTGACTAGAGTGGAGCCAAAAGCCTTCCGTCTCACCAGTTCTCCCGGCATCACCTCTCTTCAACCTTCCCTTTTGGTACGCCCGATGATGCCGCTCACCATCGGCCATTGTTCTCGCGAGTTGTCTGCATGTGTCCCGACCCATAAAGTTTGGATTCCGTGACACGCGTTTGGCTGCTGCTTTCCACAGTTTGTGTGTGGAGACCGACCACTCTAGGATTGGCTGTTATGATGCCGCCTTGTTCCCTCGAACAGCTAAGCTGTGGAATTCTCTTCCTTCTTTTGTCTTTCTCTCTTCATATAATCTTTCTTCCTTTAAGGATTACGTCCAAAAGCACTTGGGGAACTCTGATTAATTTCTGATTTCTTTCTCTATAACTTTTTTTTCCGCCCAAGATAAGATGGACTTGATCGGGATATGTTACTTGCCCGTGCAGTGTCGATCACAAAAACAACAACTGTTAGCTGAGAATTGAACAAACCTAAGAATTTCTTGACTCCATAAGAAATCTGGAGAACATTCTTTGTATCAGTTAACCTTAATTTCTGTTATGTGCTGGTGTTCAGGAGTCGGACACAAATCCTTCACTCAGCATGTTGGTACACAGAAGCCAGACACAGAGCCTTCACTTTGGATGTTGTTCGATAGAAAGTCAGAAAAAACTGTAGTGTTCAGTGTTAGTGGTGAAAAAAGGGGCTTTGAGAAAAATGCCAGATACATGGAGGGTGATGGAGGAAGAGCGCGGTACTCAGCGGACAAGTGGGTAACACTAGCTTTAAGAACTCTGGTCAAACGAGGGAGGTAGAGCGATACACATCACTGAGAGTTTTGGACAGGAAGAAGGACATAATCCGGCCAAAAACGAAAGGTTGGGAAAGGAATATTTGCTGCTTAAGAGAGAACTAGAGGCTACAGACAAGTGCAATTTCTGAGAAGAAACAAAGAGAACCGGGAGATATTATAAAGTCATAAGGGGACGACCATTAATGTTTACCTTTAGTATAGGGTTTTGTGGTCTGGAGGTGCTTAAGAGGGTAAGAAACTTGCGAACAAGAACGAGTTCAAAGGAGTACTCATGACAGGTGACGAGTCAAGGAAAGAACAAGAGCGAAGGAAAGAATAATTAGGAGGTAAATAAAGTGAGACATCACAAGAGGCTTAAAGCAAGACACTCCCCTCCAATACCTGTGAGACGTCAACAATCATAAGTGAGGCGATTACTGCACTGAAAATAATATACACGACTGCAGACGGACTGGTGATGGTCGATAGAGTCCAATGACCGAATTAGTGAAAACAAACCTGATATTGTTGGAACACTGGAGACGATATTTACTAAAGCGACAAAATCTGCATCGATCTACTGACAGGGATACCTGGTAATGAGGAAGGAAAGAGAAAACAGAGGAGGAGGGGGACTGGCCCTCTGAATAAAGGACAATGTTAAGTTTTTTGAAACACCGATGGATAATCCACTCAAAGACTACATAATAGACGGAGTTACTTTAGGAAAGAATTGTATAGTGTTGTTGACAATCTACTTTTCTTCGAAGAAACTGAATGAACCAGAACAAATATACAAAGACAACAATAAACAATCAGGATGATACATAAAGCAGTGGAACGTATTCCTCAGAGATGGAAAAATGTCTATAATGGAAAATTTCAATCATGGAGACAGATTGGGAGAATTCAAAATCTCAAAATGACAGAGAGTCATGGAGACACGAATTCTCTAAGTGAATACATGAAAATATCCTGTATCAACGTCAATGAACACACCACCATCACTGGATCTTATCGTTACACATAATACTTCGGGAAATCAGAATATCAGGCACGATACACCAACTGGAAAAAGACAATGCCTGATTGTGATTATGTGGTAACTGAGCACACAAAAGAGAAAGATCGGAGAGGAAACTAGACACAAAGAGGAGATTCATGGAAACTACACAGAACTAGATTTCCTTAAAACATAAACTGGCAATTGTAATTCTATAGCCATGATGTAGATCACTGTTATGGCGAGTTCTGTGAAATTTACAGTGGAATAAGAACACGGGTACCTTTAGCTACAAATGCCGAGGGAAAGTTAGAAACGAGAGAAATGTGTCAAAAAGGTGTCAGAAAACAAAAAGGCATAGGAATGCACCATGGAGGAGATATGGGTGGAACTATAACCAGCCAGCATTTGAAAGGTATAACAGAGACACGAATGAATACAGCAGGACAATAAAGGAGGAACAGAGAACCTTTAAAGAAAATATTGTGGACAAGGCAGGAGGTAATTCAAAACTTTCCATAGATTCACGGGAAGAAAATTGTTAGTCAAAGAGTAAGCGATGAGACTGAGAGAGTCAGAGGGAAGAGTTTCAGATGATGATGTAAAAATCTACGTGGAGATGAATAACAAGTTCAAAATTCTTTTCAGAGTGGATGACACTTCAGCCCCAACACCAGGTGAAATGGAATGGGGGGATGGCAGCTCTTGCTGAAAAACGAAATTTCTGGAAAAGACATAAACAGAGTTTTTACAGGTCCATGACCCATATATGGTTCAGTGTCCTGTTGAAGGTTCTCCATATGTACTGAAGAAGTGAGCAGATATACTTGACGGGCCGCGTGACATATTGTTCAGTACGTCGTTGCAGGAAGGTATAGTGTCAAGCAAACCGAGAGTTCCGCTGAACTACAAACCAGTCTCTCTTACGTATGTGGTCTGGATAACACTGGGAAACAAAGTCAAAAAGCAAATTTTTGAATAAGTTTAAAGAAAAACTAGCCAAGCGAGAGACTACAGGAATTTAAGGAAAGGAAGTCATGTTTATGAAAGAGTGAGCTCCTGTTTAGTCCAAAGAGAAGGCTGGAAGGATTGTATCTGGACTGCTGGAAACTATTTGATTTTGCATCACATGGATGACTGGTAAAGAAACTGGATCTTCAGACTAGAACAAGGAAGAGACTCCTTTCATGGACTGAAAATTACCTTATTGAGAGATCACAAAGATCTCATGTTAAAGGAGCTGCGAGGCTTTAGAACTTTCTACCCACCTCAGGTCTGACCTAACAGTTATGTCCTGACCCTTTTTAAAGTTTCCATTTCTTCAAATTTCTTAAGATATTCTTCCTTTTTTCTTATTTCTCCTTGTCATTAACCCTTTCCACATATCAGCTGTCGCCCGATCTCGATGTGGACTATCGACTGTGTCTGAAGCCTCACAAATGTATGGAAATGGGTTAGCGTGCAACGGACTGGGTCCTGGTGCAACTGCTTTTCAAATAACTTGCCAGAAGCTCTGGACTTGTATATGATTAAGATTTTGGATGATGTTAAGGGAAAAACGAGAAAATGCTTCTGAAGTTTGGTCACCGTACTTAAAGAAGTACAAAGAATAAAAAAAGAAGGTTCAGAGGAGGGTCTCCAAGATGATAAGACAGCTGAGCAACAGTGAGACGTTGGAGACCATAGACATATCCATCATGGAAGACAGAGGAGTAAGGGTGATTTCGTCCCATCCTTAAGTTTCGGAACCAGTATGATGCAACGATAGAACAGCCAGAATCAATAACATGAAATTAATCACGTAACTCGTTAGAAAAGATGTGAGGAAATAATATTGTGAATATATGATAAATCATATAAACTAAGTGATGAAATTATGGATGATGTAGGCATACAGAAGTTGAAAATGTTGTGTGATAGTTGAGAAAAGTTTAAGAAATGGGGCTCCACAAGAGCAGATCTCTCTTCCCGTACCGTCCAGATGGGGAGAAACACATCAACCACGAGCCTCTCAGAATTCACTCTCCCTGACTGGGGGAACACACACACACACACACACACACACACGCACATCACTCTCCCAGACCTCTCAGAACTCACTATCCGTGGCTGGCGCCTGCCTTGTGACGCTCCAGAGTCTACATCTTAAGGCGTTCCTCTCGGCTTCCCACGTCTTTACTTGAGGAATGACTGAGCAATCCAGCGGAACTTTCCAGTAGCCGGCGCCTCCCTCCCGGATGTACTGGCTGTGGGGCAGCAGGCATTCTAGTACTGTGATGCAGGGGTCAGGAGAGTCTAGTACCGTGATGCAGGGGTCAGGAGAGTCTAGTACCGTGATGCAGGGGTCAGGAGAGTCTAGTACCGTGGTAGTGAAGGCAAGGCCGGGTAGCACCTCCTGCTGACGGCCCTTGGGTCCCTGTGAACCGGCCCTTGGCTAGGGCTTGGGGGCTGCTGACGGCCCTTGGGTCCCTGTGAACCGGCCCTTGGCTAGGGTTTGGGGGCTGCTGACGGCCCTTGGGTCCCTGTGAACCGGCCCTTGG
>JAUTYZ010739253.1:0-11252 GCA_032273725.1 Panulirus interruptus | reverse complement strand
TATTATTGAAGGCACGCTGTTAAAAAACCAGCAGCACAACATTCAAGATAATATCAGCTCGAGATACGAAAAAAAAAATAAACAAATCAACTATCTCGAGCATAAGGCACGGCAACAGAGAAATTCAAATAAAATAAAATATCACAGATTCATTATTAAGAAAGGCATAATACATAAAATTTATATATATATTACAATCAACGTAAAACTAACACTGACCTTCAACTGTTAAGCCAACGGTTACCAAAACAGTTGCTGAAAAAAAAAAGCAGTTACTGGCGAATCTGTACACCCAAAGACGCACTTGGTGGATATCAGTGGCCCATATACATATAAAACAATTGCCCCGTAAATGTGGATTACCCATCGTAACTTTCGAACAGTTTGTACGTAAATTGCAACCTGAAACATATGGTGATCATATCTACTTCGTCTGTTGTGTGCGGTGAGGGGAGTGTGGAGACTTCAGGAATCTGCCTGATAGTTCCTGAAACTCCAGTAGAGGTTTTGGCTGGTCCCAAGACTGTAACACAGTTCTCTCGCTTCACCTCGAAGGACCTTCCAAAAGGAGTGACACTGAGCCCCGAGCTCCCACGCACTGAAGGAGAGGTAAGGAGGCAGTGAACGGGATTCAGACTCGAGATTCTTAAGAGAGGAGAATCAGCTTTAGTCGAGGAGGAGAGAAGAAAAAGAGGTTCCAGCATGCGATCTTTAGACCTTACAAAATGACATTTCGTGTCTCCGGCAACACGTGTGGTATTAAATGATCTCACACCTAACGCCATTCTTTATTGCAAATGAGACATTATTTATCTTTACTTTGTTACATAAAATCACGCAAGACAGGTTTAAAATGGAGGGGATTTGTAGACTGAGGAGCCGCAATTTATCCAACACTCCTAAAAAGAAAAATTATTACCTTCTCATGTCTTCTCTAACAGCTATGACGCCTCGAAAACATTTACATAATTTTACCAATTTCCTCGTCACTTTTCTATCCTTTTAACTCTTTTTTTTAATGTTTTACTTAACCCCTGGCCTCCATGAGGACTATTCTTCGTGATGGAAGCCTTCGATATGAAAAAATGAAAGATGTATAAATGCAGAGAGCAAGCAGCACTTCAGAGCTGCTGCCCTCTGTCTAGGCCTGAGTTCAGTCGCCGTCTCCGTGATCGGTTTGAACTGGATCGTCCGTCACCAGCAGGCCAGACCAAACAAACGCTGCAGGTGTCGGCAATATAGCATGTAAGACGCACCCGTGAGCCACTCTGAGGCAGTCAGCTCACACCAGAGAATATTTGTACCCCGGGTAATCACATGAGTGGTGCTGGAAGGCACCAGAAACAATTTGTCTAATTCCAAAGCCATTTCTTTTATAGGAAAGCCAATTGTTATGTACCATCAGTAACCCCGCGAGGGGCGTAAGAAGGTAAGTCTTGTGCGCGTCCCATTTTGCACACGATAATTAATTGTTAGTGTAAGAGCAAGAGGGCACTTGCCTAGCGGCTCCAGGCGAAAGCAATCTGTGGCACAATGGGGAATTATCGAGCGTGATAAGCCTGCAGTCCATAATTTGCACCGGGAGGCAAGTAGCAGTAAAACCTAGTTAATAGCAAACGACACTGAACCGTGAGTTAGTGAATGCTGGAACCACAGCAAGGGTGAGGAGGTGGGTGGAAAGTTGAGGACAAGACGCCTTACAGAGTGAAAGTTGACAACAAACTATCTTTCAGTGGAAGTTGAGGATATGGAAACATGATATCTTACAATGGAAGTTGGGGGCAATATATCTTACAATGGAAGCTGGGGACATTATCATCTTCACAGTGAAAGTTTAGGGACATATCTCAAAGAAAATCATACCACAACGTTTCCAGTATCACCTATACTACAAAACCTAACCCTGGTGACGACGCAGCACGACAGGACACGACAGACGAGAGTCGTGAAGACCAGACAACAAACAACAACATGCCGAAAGGTTTTACAAATCTGTCACAGTTCATTCCGTAGTGATCGAAGAATCTATTTCTGACAAGATTCAAAGAATTTGGGATGAAATCATTGATGTGGGAAGTAAACACTTACAATACGAATATAAAAGTCTTCCATTCGAACAAGCAACCACCTGTAGCCAGCTGGAGTGGCGGGAAATCAATATATAGGACTCAACGTATATGCTCTGGTCTTCCACTATATCCTGGTTCGGCTATGTGTGCCCTGCTTCCTCAAAGTAAACAAACCTTACAAATCAAACCTAACCTAACCTAACCTTACAAACCAAACCTAACCTAACGTCGACAGAGGCTAAATTCTAATGATCTATCAGCAAGTTAAACATTTACGATTTCAATTTCACTTCGACCTATCCATGAAACTGCACTGCAGGTATCCTTAATAAATCATCAACAATATGAAATAATAGAAATAAAGTCAAATAATACAAAAATTAGGGGGAGGGAGCAGTCTAAAGTGTGGGGGCCCTGATTGGTTGCCCAATTTGCCCTCATCTGAAGCCACCACTGTCGACAGACACTTGACTATATGGTTAGGGTCCCTCTCACTACCACATGCAACCAGTCTCTTCGTTGATGAAATCCACTGACATGATGATTACATATACGTATAATACTTATGAATTACATATGATTATATCTCAATGTTATTGAGCCAGAGCAACGTACCACACGTCGGACATACAGAACATGAAAAAAACTATTGTCCAGCGCCATCATCATGCTGCTGGAGACATACCATGTGACATGAGATGGAAAACTATGCGATGAAAAATCACCGAGAATTCTGTGCAACATCCGAATGGCGGATGCCGTGGATAACTTTTGTATTTCTGGAAACAGAAATGCCCGGAGGACTCAGCAGGGAAATGATATTAGGACGTTTACTGGTGTTGTTCAGTTTCCTTGAACCATTTTACTTGTGGATTTATCAACTTATCCTAAAGAGGGAAAATAGTTACAATCACCGATGTATATTTTCAAAGATCTACTCACGGAATTCGGAGGAACGAGTCCTAACAGTGGCTGGTGATGTTCCTGGTAGATAAATAAGAAGTATAAAGCCTCTCGACTGCCGGGTGACGTCATTAAGGCCGTCAACGTCCAGTTATGACCACCGATCGAAAATCTTGAACATCTTTGGGTGTTTATTATCAATTCTTTAGAACCCTACACGCTCTCTGTGTATATATACGGCTCTTGGATGAAGTCCATGGCGGCCGTGACCGTTATCAATCCAGCTGATTGTGTACACGGCACCTCAGCGTTGCGTCCGGCTTACGAGGTCATATTTCCACGCTGCGCGCATCGCCAGGGTTCGCCTACCTAAAGTGAGGGCTGGAACGATGTATCGAGTAGTTCGCCTACCTCAACTGCAAAGAAGGAGGGCTGGAACGATGTATCGAGTGGTTTGCCACAGCGCTTGTCCTCCCAACTCTTTCCTCACAGCGGACACTGGTGAACCAAGGGAGCGGGCGGGAAAGTACGTCCGATGTGTGTTCAATAACCGCCCGGGATAAATTCTCGTCCAGTTGTGGCCAGGTCCGGGAGGAGGAGGAGGAGGTGAGGCTGTGAGGAGGTGAGGCAGGTGCCTCAGGAGGCTGGACGTGTGACCCCCGCCGGAAGGGAGAGGGGGTGAGGCACCGTCCAACGTGGCAGCGGAAGTCGTCCACAGTATGACAAGACGAAGTTTGTTCTTTTCCGCGGGTTCCGGCGCCACCACTTCTGCGTCCAGGACGTCACCGGCAAAGCCCACACTACCGTTCCAGAGCGTCCTGTGTGGGGCGGCACAAGAGGCTGGCCGCCGCTGGACCGGTAGTGCAGGCCGGTGGCTGACATCTTACACAAGGAACCGCTGGCGGCGCCGTAACCTACGGAAAGAAGAGGAACGCTGGAAGGGCAGCAGCAGCAGCAGCGGCGGTAGTGGTGGTGGGGGTGACTAGCGAGGAGGGTGACTCAGCCACGACCGTCGGTGGGTCTAGCTAGGTGTGGGCGGCCTTTAAGGCGGTCGATGGAGACCCACCTCCCTCTTGCCAAGGCGTTCGATGGTGAAATGTTTTAAGCGTCCTGGCCACGACGTCGGAAGGGCCATCGTAAGGTTGTCTGAAGGGTTGTCTGACAGCATCAACGTGAAGGAGGATGAGGTGTGCAGCGAGGAGGGGTTCGTTCCAGCGGAACGTGGGTCAGCACGTTAGTTAAGGCTGAGCAGGGAACACTTTCGCGAACGTATAGATGGAGTCTCGGAAGATGAGAGCGTTAAGAAAAATTCTTCATGCAGGCGTAAAGTGGTCCAAAGGGGTCTGTTGTCGTAATTATATTTGCTTTCCTTGGGCCAACTCATCATTTTCTTTTATCATTATCATCCCACAGAGCAAAATGATCTCAAGCTAGGAAGGAGAAATTTAAGAGAGGAGAATGATTACCGATCTTGAAGTCTTGTGTGAGTCCACAAAAAGTAGACAGAGCTCTAAAGATTAAGAAAATGTGAAGTCAAATGCAGCGAATTTTGTATAAATATGGCAATCCAACTAAACCAAACCTAACCTAACCTAACCTAACCTATCCTAGCCCGGCCCAGCCTAGCATAAGAGACGTTGTTAGGTCTGTTTTGGTTTGGCCTACCTTGAACAAACATGTCCTACCTTATCTAAGTGGACAGAGGTCTGGAACCGCATACGTGAATTCCTGAAATCATTGCAACATGTTAGGAAAAGATGTCTTGAATGGCGACATCACAAACTGTACTGAGATCGGGCACATCTTACCTTGTGTATCACAGTTTCCGATGTGCGTTTACCACCACGAGATCCTGGCAGTTTATACACACACAATTCTCTCGCATGCAGGACATTTTCTTTTATCAGAAATGCTCGTTTGTGTTGTGATAAAAACTTCCAACACTGTTCATCCCGCAGGGTGACTTACGATAGTTCGAAAGACTTTAGGCACCAGTCAACGCAAGGCTTTATTTTCCCAATCTGAATCCTGAACAGCGAGCGCATGCGGAAACCAAACAGGAATCTAAGACCTTTTACAATTCCGAATCTATTTTCCATTATTTTCTCAAGTAAACTTTAAATCTATAAACCACTAATAGAAACTATAAGAGAAACAACCACACGAAAATCCTTAAAGAAATATAAAAGACTTGCTGCAGTCGGACTTCGATTTATGGGTGAGGGACATTACTGGAACAAAACACACGATCCAGCAACAGGTGTCGTCCACAAAACTCGCCCCAGACTGCACTTGGTCTCATATTTCAGTGAAAATTGAACATAATTATTTTCTTTCTCCCCGTATTACTACATTTGCAACAACTTTTCTTCTGGAGGAAAAATCGAACACTACATTGGCGCAGGGAAAGCCAATAATGACCCAGCTGTGCAGCAGAACAACCCTTAACCAGCATGGGGTGCTAAGTTGTCACGCAGTGCCGACTTCAGGAGCCAGGGAAACAACGCTCGAGCTCGTTCCTTACAGCATACCCGAACTGGTGACGATGGTGGAGGTAACGCCGGAGGAGGAGAAACACCTCTGGAGGACGGTGGAGGAGGCAGTATTGTCTCAGCGTTCACGCAGACGTGGGCAGAGCTTCGGCCATCTATACACCTAGAGAGGAGATCCACAAGGCGCCAAGTGGTTGAGAGAGAGAGAGAGAGAGAGAGAGAGAGAGAGAGAGAGAGAGGATCGGCGATGCCCTAGAGCAACATCTGCAATCACGCAGGGCAGTAGGAGGAGTGATGATGATGCCTTGGTGTTGTGGTGGGCAGACCGCAAAGTGTTTGGTCCATGGACCGCTGGACTGGCATTTCGGGCGAATTCGAACTGGTCGAAGTGGACGGTGACAGATGTTTTGGGATGTGTTCAGGCTCCACCAGGACAGAGTGCTGTTTAAGGCGCGGTAAAATCATATCTTGGGTTGTTTTACGTTAGCGATGAGGTAGGTAAACAACTCCGTAGCTTCTGCTGGAGTCTCAAATCCAGAGACCCTTCGGCCCTGGGTAGGAACTGATATACCAATGACGGTGAGGTCGTCATGTTCAGGGCAATGGCACAGAGGGCTCCTAGTGACGACGGGGTGACACCATCAGCGCCACCTAGATCATGAAGGAAACGGCGGCTAGGGAGATGGTCAGGGATATTGATCAGTAACCGCTGTCAATTATAGGCAGGAGTGCTGCTGGCTGCGGACAGTTCCCGCTGTTGTGTTTCGCGATCAACTGCAGGGAGCTTGACATCTGGGAGGTCTGCGCGCCGATACGACGGCGGTAAGAACCATAGACCCGGCGGCCGTGTTGCGAAGCGATGACCGCAGTTCTGCGGCGGGAGCGGCTGGACAGCTGCTGAAGTCGGATGATGAGGGTCGTCAAATGTCGTCCACATGGCGGAAGGCAGTGGAGTGTGTGTGCGTATGGGGGGGGGGGGTAGAGTGAGGATCACAATCACGTCGCCCGAGTGTGTGGAGTGATGGCTTGGCTGGCCGCTCGGCGAAGCACAGGTGACTCATGAGGACGAGGGACGCGAGGAACTGACGAGATCTGGTCGAGTCAGTCAGTCATGGCAGAGGTCGGACGACGGAGTGGCAAGAGTCACCGGTGGTAAAAGCCGTCTGGACTTACTGTGGCAGATGCCTTAGAATGGGCATCCGCATGGCTGGAAGGCACATGCAGACTTCTGCGTGTGGCTAAGGAGCTGCGTCGGGGTTCTGGTACCTTTACCGGTGTCTGCTGGGAGATGATCCCTCTGCAGTTTTCTGGCCTTTCTGCTGCCTTGCAGAGAAGCTGCCATGTCGTAATATATCCCTGTCTTCAGTGTTCTCTTATTAATGTTCGTAATATATTTTTTTCAGCGTTTCTGCCGCTGTAATCAAGTTGGTGTACTTAGCTCCACTGCCAGTAATTTAATTTACCACGAAAAACGCCTCCGTCTGGGCAAACCACAGGTCTGTTGTGGCTTGGGTTGTAGGAGGACAGTCTGGTATATGTACCTTAAGTGTTACGTCTGGCTTCTCTGTCATTCCAGGGTCAATGGTCACCACTGAAACGCATGTTACGAGTTTGTCTCACCCCTTAGTGAATGAGACTGAGATAAGGACACAGAAACATGAGTACAAGAATAATTATATATATCATAATAATAATGTGCAGCTACAAAGTGAGCTCCTGCTAGTAGTGCAAGAGTAGAGAAGAAGGGCGAAGACTGAGTCTCGTGGAGCTGCTGTAGGAGAGGCGAAGGCTGACTTCCGTGGCGCTGCTATAAGAGACACGAAGCCTAACTCCCATGTCGCTGCTGTAGGAGAGGTAAAGCCTGACTCCCTTGGCGCTATTGTAGGAGAGGCAAAGCCTGACTCCTGTGACCCTGCTGTAGGAGAGGGGAAGCCTGACTCCCGTAGGGCTGCTGTGAGAGAGGCGAGGCTTAATTCCCAGCTGTGGCTGGTGATGTTTATGATTGAACTCGACGCCAAAGCGAAGTACATATACGAGTGTTATTGGATTCAGTATGGCTATCAGCAGCTAAAAGTTTTTGAAACAAAACCCGTGCCATACTTCATACACACGAAATAGAAAGAGAGAGATGCTGGGTTTTTATTTTGTGAAGTTCCACCAAAAGCCCAGCCGATCGTGCACACGGCACCTCCCAGCGGCGCGTGTCGCCAAAGTCCTCCTACCAAGACCGCACGCAAAATGAGCGTGGAACGACATAATGAATTACAACCGTAATCTTAACAACAGTTCAATCATAAGCGCCATTTCAACAGTTTTTTTTATATAACACCCAACATGTATTCCTCATAATCTGTTCTTTCTTGTAAACTGGCTATGTGGATAAATTAGTTAACGACTGTCAGGGTCATTAAAGCCAGCAATGTCAAGTTGTAAGCATCAATCGAAAAAAAATATTCGAACGCCCTCAGATGCCCAAGACATTTCCAAGCCTCGATGCATATATGGCCCTTGAGTTTTCCGGTCCGTCGGTCATGTGGGGTCATAGGTTTATCATCTGCTAGGGTCATTCAGACCGTCAAGGTCATGTTATTACCACACTTAAAACATCTTGTGTACCTTCCTCACACGAATAAAAATATTTCATTGACGTATTTCATATTTCCTTCACTACACGAACCTTTAACTGAATCATTCATGAAACAAATATCATTTGTATATCATATGCCACTGATGACTTGAAGCTAATTTATGACTATGTAATTTTATGTTAGTAACTAAAACCAGTGGATGGCCAAACAAATATATATACAATATAGAGTATTTTCTAATTTCTGTATCATTCCTAGCAAGGAATATCGCGCCATAAACCAACTGTCATGGGTAATGCTCTCGTTAATTAGAACGGTTTGACTTTAAACCCCGTTAACTGGGAAGTATGACGGTTCAAACTGTTATTGCTCGCAGTCTATACCAGCCAGAGGCCAGGGAGGAGGGAAGGGAATTTAATTACATTCTGCACACCAGTGTACGGCCCATCACCAGCCCTCCAGTGTACGGCCCATCACCAGCCCTCCAGTGTACGGCAGTCCATCACCAGCCCTCCAGTGTACAATCCATCACCAGCCCTCCAGTGTACGGCCCATCACCAGCCCTCCAGTGTACAGCCCATCAGCCCTTCATTACCATGTCAGTGACGCGTTCACCTTATGAATTCGAGACAAAAGGAAATATTGGCAATATTTCATCATGGGTTTGATTCCCTGCATTACCGAGAGATGACGAGGAAATATAAAAGCCCGAATTTTATTTCCTCTTGCACATTATTCCCAAATTTCTGTATTTTGGGGGACATATCAAGGTGACGTATGGTGAAAAAATGCATTATACTCGGCAAGGCTCTTCGTCGTACGATTATTGTGTGTGGCCGTTTAACACAACTCAAGTGTGGTGTTGGGACGTTACGACGTCTGTTTCTTGCCCTACACCGCTAATCTTCGGAACCGTCAACCTCCTACGTTCCTCTTTACAATTTATTGCTCTTATCTTTTCAGTCCTTTATATATTTCACTCTGAGTTCTGGATCCGCTGGGAACGATGTCCGTGACCGGAGATCTCGACAAAAATAAAAAAAATATATAAATATGAAAAATGCACAATATATTTCGACGAGTCGGAATGCAATAACTCAAGAAAGTCCTGTTGTCTTCTGCGGTCAGGGCGACCGCTGCGGGTCGAAATGTCGACGGTAACAAATGGTGGTAACCGTGCTATGTCGTCAGGTCACAGCAACACACTAGCGTACACTGTGCCATAAGCCACATCAGTGAAGATAAACGATGTATGAGCCAAACGGTCGTCAACGCGCCACAAGCAACGTAGCTAAAACGGATCTAACACAAAACCCTTGTTCATCTTAACTTCTTGAACACGAAAATATGAGATCTATGGTCGTACAGTGGTGCTCAAAGGTCGTTTCATAGTATCCAAGGGTCGTTCCTTCATGCTTGTTGGGCTATCAACATAAAAAAATGAATCTAGACGAAGATTCGGTGAGAATGAATCTCCAATGAATCTTCAGTCTCTCTAAGGCTAAAAAAAAAAAATTACTTAACAAACGCCGCTGATTCTTAACCAGCCGTAACTTAACCTAATTACGTATAATCTGGAGAGTTATGAGCTAAGAAGACGAAGTACAACCTTGCGCTCCCTTATGTGAGCGTCTAATTGACAAAAGTTTCAGTCCGGGCTGGTGACAATGCCTGATCTACCAAGACAATTACGACCAAGCTGTTTACACGCCCAGCTATAAAAGTCAAAGAGAGAGAGAGAGAGAGAGAGAGAGAGAGAGAGAGAGAGAGAGAGAGAGTCATACACCGTTTGCAATTAATACTGATCTGTAACCAAGTGAGAAATGGCGAATATAGACACTCATATTTCAAGAGGAAAAGCAATATAACGGGTTCTCCTCGGCCTACAGAACACGATGAAATACTGAACTGCAACGAGACTTGAGTACAGTACAAGAATCTGGACACAGAATTCTCTGACGCGGGAGGAGATGTCTCATTGCGGGTAATGATGATGTGCTCACACGCCTCTCACTGCGCTTTAATTTTAGCTACGAGAAAGTCACACCGTAGCTCGTACTCCGTGGGCAGGCGTACGATTATCTTCATACTACGTTAACAGCGTTTACCTTGTTCTTCCGAGCCCAAGTGAAATTCGCTCTAGAATAATCATTTCCACGCGAGACACAAGTAACCTTGTCCTATAACTATAATTATATGTTCCTCCTCATCTTTATCAATACTTTCTTACCCACTTACTCCATGCCCCAGGAATCACTTCTATTTTTTAGCGAAACTCCTGCAGCTCTCAGGAAGCTGGCCACGTCCACCGGGCGGGATATGCTGATATAACAACAATACACAATCATCTTATTACAACACCATGTGTGACAGATATGGCCTTCGATCCTCCTGCCAGACGGTTCAACCTCTTATGAAAAAGCCTTCGATTCTATTGCCAAACGGCTACTCTCAGGATAAAAGAAATGTATGGGTAAAAACGTCGAATATATTAATGCAACACCGATTCTTCTAACAGGAACTAATGTACAGTTGATATAAAATTCATTACAAAATAGAATCATCCCAAAATTTTCCCACAGAAGATAGGATGTCTACAAGACAAAAAATCAATGTGCCCTAAAATTTAAGAACAATATCGCTGGTTCGTTGGATATTTGGCCTTGAAGCCCATTGGCTGCCAGGGTCATTAAGTCGATCATTGGATTGTTATACTCACCAACTGAAAATCTAGAACACCTTCACGTATCTGAGATAATTCAAGAAGGCCTTACACTATCTCATAGTATTTATGACCCTGACACCATTTCACTGCGCCTGCGTCAATGGAGAAAACGGGATGCATGCCTTGCTGAAAGATACTTGAGGCAAATCTAATCTTAACACCGACTTGGTCGTCATCAAATCGTGATATTCAATAGTTCTTTGATTACTTTAGATTCCCTTTGAGCATCCAAGGCCGAAAATCTATTTCACACAAACGCACGATTAAAGACGTGCCACCGGTACACCCGGGTCTTGCAAGAGCTTGGGCGAAGCTTGGAGTCGCTAAGCCGACCGTTGGAATCTTTCACTTCGTCTCTGTTTCAACGAATAGTTCGTCTACGAACGTGAACAAAGACATATATCTTCTAGCACTAAGGAGTTAGAATTATAAAATATCGAACACATACTTTACAACGTTTAGGAAGGCGAGTGGA
>JAUTYZ010739146.1:0-11142 GCA_032273725.1 Panulirus interruptus | reverse complement strand
CCTGAAACCTTAATGACCTGGCAGATGATAGTCCTCAGGCCCAAACAACCAAAACACTCACACGGATATATGCACACACAGGACTGAATGCTAGCATCCACATATATCTGAAGCAAAAAGAAAAGACATCAACTTGAGCTAGGAGGTTCCCTTCTCTGGCCCAAGTTGCAGACTTTTCCTTCTGCCTCATATACACATGTATTAATGACATTCAGTCCACAAACACGTGCTCTTTCCATCTCGCACATAATAATCAACAAAACATAAAGCATACGATTCTGTATTCTTCAATAAATTTTCCTGTGGTGAGAAGTATGTGCTAGCCCTGTGTAATGGCAAAATACCTTCATAAGTAATTGAAGTTCAAGATTTGGGGCCCTTTAAGTGTAGAACTCTCTCTCCATACAGTACAAAAAAGAAATTACACAAATAATTACCTAGTATAAAATAAGCTACAAAAACCGGTGAGGGAAAGAGTAATACAGGTCAATGCCGTACCTAACATGTCATCTGAGCTCCACATCAAGAGAATTATGAAATCTATCCAATAAAGGGGAAAGAAGTAAACTGATTACAAAATTCATGTTTCTCAATCAGTTGGCTGACAACAACAGTGACCAGTTCTTTAAGACATGTAATACCAGAGCAGCTAGAGACCATGATAAGAAGCTAAAGAATGAGTTTGTTAGAAAGACAGAAATGTAGTTAAGGGTCCTACACTATAGGAACAGTATTGGAGACAAACTGTCTGTTAACAAAGAATAGCATCTAAAGGCATGGAAATATTCCAAAGCTGTTCACATCCTACATCAAGACAAAACTAGTGTATGCTTCTCAAGTTTGGTCAACACAAAAAGAACTATTACTAAAGTACCATACGAGGGTAACAAACATGGTACCATAATTAAAAGAATGAGTAAAAGTGAAAGGCTAGAGGTCTTACACTTGTCAAATATGAAGGAAAGAAAAGTAAGGGGTGACCCAATCACAACTTTTAAGTTTTTAAGCTTGCTTGATGACAGACTGTATATGGTCTGAAATATTTTCCACAATTCCAAAATTCCTTACCAGTCCAAGATCCTCAGGGTTCCTCTATACTAAACCCTTCATGCCCTTGTGTCCTCTTGGTGTTGCAAAATCTGATAGCTTTGAAGTTGTCATACAAACAATCCTGCTCAAAACTAAACCGGTAATTTATCCAAGGTTTCTTTTCTATAACCTTATCCAGCGTCCTACCATTATCTCACTCCATCATCGTTTATTCTTATATCTCATCCACTATTCGTCCTCTTTCCATCGATATGCGTTTCTTCGAAATCTGTAAATTATTTATACGATAACCCTAAAGGAGAATTTCATTTCATAACCCATATCTAAATTTGGCTACTCCATCATTTTAACATTCCTATAATGTAACTATCGCCATGATTCCTGCTGCTTGACTAGTAGAGACAAGAGTACCACACTGCTCTCAATGATGAGTGAGTATTTGTCGTGCGCACATTCAACTCTTTAAGATGCTGACTTACCAAATAACAAACGGTACAGTCTTGCAGGTACAGGTACCTCGACCTGGCTGATCCTCTACAGCAACGAAACGTGTAAACAAAGATACGTCACCCTCTGATTGGTAGACGTTTAGAGTCCATCCGATTCTCTTCCTCTGATATTGCACTTTATCAAAAGGAGATAAACATACATAAATTATATATAGGCATCGCTTTTTTCATAGCAAAAAAACTCCAATCGAAGTTGTCACTAACGATGATGCTTGTAAAAATGAGATTGATACATGAAACCATGTCATATTAAAGTCAGCTATAAGAGAATCGAACGTTGGAAGAGATGCTGTATATAAACTGACACACACACACACACACATGATATTTATCTTGAGAAAGAACTCTCTTGTGGCAACTTGTTTATGGTTATTCCCCAAATCAATCATACGAATTAAATCTTAAGGGAGTCATATGGAACAAACAGCATTGAGAAATCAAGTTTTAGACTAACAAACATTTTAGAAAATCAATCATATGGATATCCCATTGTATGATAACCGAAGGTGTAAGAAAGAAAATAATTCAGCCAGTTGGTGTCATGGCAAAACAGAGAAACGGAAAAAGCCGAAACTTTTGCTAAACAAAAACAAAAAATCCCTGGAATAACGGACTTGTGAAAAAATTGAATTATCCGGAACTGAAGGTCAGTAATACTAAGCAAACTGTTCTATCTATATGTCTGTTTCTTTATCATTGTTACTCCATCCTTAATTTCCTATGATCGATCAGGTACATACAGCCTCATAAATCACTCATACATATCCTCAGCTCATGTCCCGTACGTTTAGTTAAACAGACTTTCAGATATATAAGTGTTTCTTAGCTTTTCACTTTGAACACTGCTGATTCGTCACGTGAGACCAATGTCTCCATTCACAGAAATGGACTCGTATTATGTTGCAAACGATCCGCAGTCATTCCTAAAACATTTTCATAAAAAATATACCGAGCTCTAATAAATTAATTTACTGTCTTTCCATCTCCTCTGCTGTCCTAAGTGGCCGTACCGTCCTAAAACTCTTTCGTCTATACGCTTTTCTAATGACGTCTTCTATATATTCTCTATATCCATCTAATTCCAGCTATAATGCACAAGAACCATCCACAGTCTCCTTATTTTTGGCTTATCCTGACCTATATAAAGTATTCCTTCAATACATGCTTCTTGCACACACTACGCTTAAATTTTTCTCATTCACCTAAATCATTAAAGCCGTCATGATTCTTCTCTCAGTTTCAGCTTTCCCACCATCATCTTTGCTGAACTTCACCCCCACATATTTAGTTAGAATCATCCACCACCTCGAGTTTTCCACAGTGCAGGTTAATATCAACCTGAGACATCTATTTTCAGCAAATTTTCTATTAAAGCTATTCGATAATAATTTGGCACACATAACTGTACTTTTATCTAACCTGTGTTGCAGCAAATCAACAAAACAACACATGGAAAAAAGTAACAGAAAAATGTCCATATTATTTTCAAATGTAGTATGTATCTGAGGAATCAAAAGGTAGAAAAGATATGAAAATAAAAAGATAATTTCTGATGAACTTTTATGTTTTTTAATTGCCAGGTGACAAGAATATAGCTTTATGTAATAAAGAATATTGTGAAGTGAGAATGTACTTTTAGGTGGTTTAATGTATTCGTTGGGAAGACTGATAACTTATAAGAGTGTAGACTTTTCTCATCTTTTCCAGAAAAAAAAAATCTTGGTTGAAATTTTGAAGTTGGCGGGTTAGTTGAGAACGAGTCATGGAGGAGCAACCCAGCTGTAGGCTCGCTGGCCAGCCAGCGTTATGTGTAGTTGTTTACCAGTGGCCTGAGAAAGCTGTGTGCAGAGGTTCAGGATGATTTTATAGTGGATTCCCTTTCTCCTTTGTTTGTCTGCATCTTCTGTAGATATGGTGAGTGTTCATGAAATATGTATGACTTCAGTTTTGTCTTGTATGTTTAGTTAGGTACTGACCCAAGGAAAATAGTTAGTTGTGTACTGTGTACGCTGGTTCACTAAAACTCAACTTATTTATGAAGAAATTATTTAATGTTGACAATAGGTATTTGATTATTGGTTTTTGGACACTATCGTTAGTCTGGTTCCAGAGTCACGGATAAGCATGCACATATTTAAGCTGTTAGACCATCTACAAATCCTAGTTATGGATAATTTGATTTATATAGATTATAGTAAAAGTACTGTCATGGGTATTTTATGTTAGTTTTAAACTTTATTTTAAATTGCTGTCAGTGAAATGATATTTTTATATTTCTAGGAAATATGGACCAGTTATTGGTAGGTAGTCAGGAGTGTCTTGATACAATGTCTTGGAAATAGATGAATCTTTCTCTTATTAAAGAAAAGAAGTTATTGAAGCACAGATAATGACTATTGCTTAAGAGGAGCCAGAGTGCTTCCCCATTACTGAAACAAGTTTTCAGCACTGATCTTGGTGGTAGTGTTTGGTAAAGACCTCTGGCTATCTTATAAGACAGGTTTCGGGTCTTTGCTTTATGTTAATGTAGTACCTGAGATGAGGAAATCAAGGAATTATCGCAATACTACAATGAAGAAGGTTCTTTATTGGTTTAGAGAGCATCGTATCTCATATAGTATATGTTAATCATATTCTTTATTTTAAAGTCCTGGAAATGTAACAACTTCTGGCATCTTTTATTAGTCTATGAATATTTGATAAAAATTGGTGGTTCTACCTTTTATCATCTCATTGCCAGACTCGACAAACTTCATATGATACAAGAAATATTTAAAAGATTTAGGAGTAATTATTTTTGATGCCCTTCGGTGGCCACAACACAACTGTTGTCTGTTCAAAGAAGATTGTAGACTGTATTTTTGTAAATCTTAAGATGAGAAATATCTTATGCTGACTCACTCAAAAATTACCAAGTACATAGTGGTAGTGACTGAATTCACAACCAGTGTTCATATAACACACATGAGAACTATAGAGTAATTCGCATGTGGAAAATTGTAGTGGATGTTGTTTAAAAAAAGTAGTTCCCTCTTGGCATGACAAACATGGGACTTATTCCTGGTGAATACTTGGTTAAATGTTATGACTGAAAGCAGAAAATGACATAACCACAATAAGAAAATAGTGTAAACTTTCAGGTCCCAAAGTTTTGTACCCCACAGCCTGGAAGTATTAGAACCTGGCATTGACTTAGGATGTCTTCTGAGTCCACAGCTCAGGCAGAATCTAAGCTAAGTTGGATCATTGGTCAACCATGCTGTTGGTAGAAACGTTAAGTTTTCTTTGAAGAACTTCAGCAGTTAACTAGACAAGTACCTACAGAGTGCTAAAATGATGTCTGGACATGTGGTAAACCCTTGAAAACTATCTGTTATATGGTAATCAGCTTGAAATCGTATCATCTATCTCAAATTTATCTTTTCCCTTCTAAGAGTTGACTGTAGCCTGAGGCATATATACATTTACTACTGAATGAGAAAGAATTGGATCCCTTTTCAATTGATCTGAGAATCAGCAAAAGGTTATTGCTCATCTAAAGTCAAAGTTCCATTTTAATATAAGATATTTTTCACTTGTAATTATGTAATTATGCCGTGAGTACTGGACATTAAGAGGAGCTTTTATGAATAAATATTGGTAGGTCTAAACCATATTAGATTACAAAATGAAACTGAAATTTGAATTTCAGACTTTGATCTAAATAAGTTGAATTCTCCTTTTATTCTATGTATTTTGTAAAAAAAACCGTTTGTAAACGAGTTAAATCTTCTGTGTACTTATGTTTGTGAACACAATTTCTTGGCATAGATATTCAGAGGTCAGTTTGTGGCCTTTGGCCTTCTGGCAGTAACAGTAGCCTTGATACTGCTGTAATGGCTTTCTGGCAGTGACAGTATCCAGATACTGCCTTTAAATCCTAGTTTCTACTTATTGTTTTATGATAATGGTTTGTTGCATACATACATTAACCATGGCAGTGGTGGTTTTACATATACTGTGCTGTTTCGAACATCAGCATGATATTGTTTGCCTCTTTCACTCATTTCCAAATCTTAGTTTTTTGCTTTCTGCAGCAATCTATCTTTGTAGTATTCTTTGCTGTCAAATAGAAAATAAACACTTGCATTTTTTATATCTTTGCTCCATATGTTATTCCTTGTTTTATTCTTAGTCTTTGTTGATCGGCATTCTTTTTTTTACTTAATTCTTTCTTCAACTGTTTCATCCTCTTTTTATATTGAAGTACAGTGGTTTCTTTTATGTTTTGATATTTATTTAATTAGATTGTTTTATTCAATTTATGTTTGATATTGCACATCACTGAAATTGCTTTCTTTTAGCCTTTTTTGACATTTTTAGTTTTTTGGTTGATCACTGGGAGTTCAGGAAATGTAAGAGCTGCATCAGAAGTCTGATTTTTCATTTTGAGATAAATTATTTCTGGTTGATCATACAGTTCAGGTTTTATGCATTTGCATAAAATTTGGTTTTTGGATATTCTTTTCTTTTTATGCTTTTTACGTACTTATTATAACCAAGGGTAATTTTCTATTTCTTTATTATTTGTGCATGTAGCTTGATAGTGACTGTATATTATTATACAGTGCAATTTTTTTATCGTTATTTTTGTATAATAATCATATTAAACAATAGGTTTGCCCTGTCATACCAAAAGAATAACGAAATCTAATCGTAAAGTAGCAATGGAAGTGAAATGCAATCCTTGTTTTAGGATGATATTTTACCATATGGGGCAGAGAAATGTTAAGCAATATTTCATATTCCAGAGAGCTTGGAGAGACGACAAGTAAGGTAGACGAAAATGAAAAACTGCAAGGAAGATATTAATGGTTCTAGAAGATTAATTTTCAACATTTGTGAGATTTTTTACCTTGTGAACAGTTTACCTTTTAAACCCCCTCTGAGGAGACGGATATATTGCTTTCTCATGTGTCTCTGCATTCATCAATTCAGACAGGGTGCATAGTACTGTACAGTGTGTGTTAACTTTTATATTTTTCGTGCATATTGATGGAGATGATGTAAATCAGATTTTTCAAAGCACTGTACAAGTACAGCTGAGTTTATGTACAATATTTTGTAATCAACATATTTCTTGACTCTTGATGTAGGCTCTATTGTTACATGCATAATGAAAATGTGTATTTACCGCTTTGACGTTGAAATCCTTCAACAAATACGCTCTGCTTGATACCTTGTGTCAGCGAATACAGTACTACAAGTACCATACTTGTCACTGGACTGCTCTGAATCTTAACATAATTGTTGGGTCCATAACGATGTGCATGTGTTATTTGGTAGTGAAGTTATTTAATAAATGTCGCATTTTCTACTTTTTTTTTACTGATGCTTTGGGTAAGCAAGTACAACATTCTTCACTTTACTGGTACTACAGTTTACACGTATCGTTTTTATGTTAAATTGATTTTGTCTAAAAAAAAAAAAGCCTTTGCATTGTCATTATATACAATAGGGTTTCTAAATTGTGAAATCATATTCATTTTTTTTGTGCATTACTCTGAAACATGACGTACTGTACATGTTGCATACATGAGGGAAATGTACAAGTATCATTCTGATGATATTGATTTTTTTTTATTTGCTTTTGATATCATTTCACTTCTTAATTTATAAGCAAATGAGTTTAAACACTCTGTGTTCAATGTTCACATTTTTCAGATTATCTTTGTGAATTTGAACTTAGTAGTTTGATACCTAATAGGGTTTGCATATATCTCTGTGATTGTGATAATTTATTGTTAAGTAAAACTGCAAAACACAACAAACATGCCACTAAATTTTATTAGATGCTTAGGAAATAGGTCTGTACTGTTGTGTTAATCAGCGAACCATAAGGCATACGAGTGCATATCTATAATATTCAAAGAAGGTAAGTCGCTGCAGAGGAGTAGAGATGAGTTTTAAAGTGAGTGTTGCTTGCTGTGGAGAGAGTAATACGTGCAGCTTATCGCTCTCATCCACGTGGTTTTACATTAAACACCTTCCTTGCACTTATGCTTCTTTATGAATACCATGGATACTGAAAGGTGTGGGAAAATCTTTATGTTGTGAAAGATGTGGGAAGTATTATATTTGCATGTACCGATGGTCATATTTACCCTTTTTTTTAAATACAACTAATGTGGAGTAAAGAGCCTTTAAGAATGCAAGTACATTCGTATACAGTTCCATTTTGTTTAATTCCGTCATGATTTAATGTTATAACTGTCTTACCTGTGAATGAATATGATAGTCTTGAAGGATTGGATATTCTTTTTGTTGTGACTTTGCATGAATCAACTTAAAATGTCTGTGAATGGTGTAAAAATTATAGTGTCTGTATCCTAAAAATATCAGTGAATAGTGTAAAGATTATAGTGTCTGTATCCTAGTAATGGTCTGTGAGTTACGTGAATGAGTTCAGATGGGTAGATAAATTATCCAAGACGTTATTTTAGCTTGCCGAAACAGCCTGGTAATCTGTGTTCAG
The DNA here is from genome assembly GCA_032273725.1 of Panulirus interruptus. Classification (NCBI taxonomy): domain Eukaryota; kingdom Metazoa; phylum Arthropoda; class Malacostraca; order Decapoda; family Palinuridae; genus Panulirus; species Panulirus interruptus. Next base: position 3,069 of record JAUTYZ010739146.1, on the reverse strand, counting down.
TTACGTCACACTACACATCTTAGACTCCTCCCTCTATCCTACGACTACATGGTGGAAGATTATGTTATTTCGTTTCTGCTGAGTATAAGTTTATATCTTCTTTAACGTATTACCTTTCTTTGTAATTGTCCTAGTACCCCTTTCTAAGATTTTTTTTTTTGTGTGTGTGTTACATGGGACCTCTTTCCAGGAGCTCGTGCAGTTACATCGCTACTTCCAGTAGCACGGAAATGGTGGACTCTTTTGGAGTGAGAAGTTCTTTGAGGAGAATGTATTCCCAGTGATACAGCCTGGCCATAGGTGACTTTTCACTAGCTGAGTAACCTCGTGCGGGCGAAGTGCGGTAACACATGATGTATTGCAAATGAACACGTATGTATATCGTTTATATGATAATTACTCTTATTACCTAACCACTAGAATAGAATAGTTCTTATTCATATGTTAATACAGCAGAGGTGATTTTCAGGTTTCATTTGAAGGTCATAATATTTGTGTTGGTATAGATTCCCGTGGAATTTGCATATTCTCTCCAAACTCTACTTAAATTTTTACACATTTTCTTAAGACAGATTTCCAAAATCATGTTTGTTCTTTCCAATACATTCTAAACCACCCTCTAGGACTTAAGAAACTTTTGCAATAACAGCGATCCCTCCCTCCCTGCTTCCGCTACCACTCCACCCTTTTTTTGGACGTTCTCCTTCCCCCTGCTGCTGATGTCATTGTTGGTTTCTTCATCAAACCTCTTAACCTTACTTTTGATTATTATTGATTGATGCTTAGATACATTCCAGTGGCCCTTTCCTCAACGACTTTTAAGTTATGTAAATGTTAGAAGTTAAAACTGATTCAGTTCTGATAGATTAATTCTGGCTTATAATATCACGTGGAGCCCAGTCATTTGTCTTACCGCCTACACTCTCTAGATTCAGTGATGGCGATTAAGTTTGTGTCGTCATTAAAGTTACTATTGTCAGTGAAGTCATTGCTTGTGAAGAAGTCAGTGTTAGTTGTGTTACAAGTGAGTCTTGATGAAGTCAGTTCAGTAATGCAATGAACTCGGTGTTGGTCAAGTAGTTTTGTTGATTATATTCCGAAGTAAAGTGGACCCGCTTTAACAAACTACTGTTAATACAGTCATTATTAGGACGAGGTAAGTGTTATTATTTTATTATATCTGAAATTATTAGAATATTATTGGCGAAATCAAGGTCTTAATGAAGTAATATTTGTTCGTGATCTCGTTGGTTTTGATCAGTGATGTATTTCTAGTGAAATCAATATTAGTGAAGAGATACTGTGTTTTATATTGCCATTCATGATGTTTGCTGACAGTTGAAATCATTGTTGGTGATAAAGTCACCATTGGTGATGTTTGGAAGTAACTTGTTGATGGAGTTAGTAGTAGGAGGCTCGTGATAAGGTAAGATAGTGCATGCAGACGTGGAATGAGGGTGTGGGCGACCGAGCCAGCAGCAGCACTGGTGAGTAGAAGACCCCGCTTGGCTGAGGGTCAAGGTCCACACCTCGCTCCTCACAGTCATGAGAACCTCTCAGACACTTCGCACCGTTCCGCGTCAAGTTTTTCTGTATTCGGCTTCAAAGATCCGTTTACAATGGTTACAGTAGTTATGCCTAAAATTTTATGAGCCATAAAGTTGGATCATGGTATTTTTAGGTATAGTGATATGATGTTAGTTATTTTCCAGACAAGAATGCATATCAGAATCCTTTTAAGAACGAATATACCGGGAATGTTTCATTATTCACAAAATATCAATTCTAAGACCACATACCGCCAAGTGATATTACCAGTGTGTTGCTCCACACATTTAAGATTCCAGTTTATTGATTATTGACTGCAGACATTATTTTTGACATTTTACGAACCTACCCATAAGCTCCACCTTATTTCCGATACCATTTTTTTTCCGGGAAAAGCATAATTCATTAGATATTCTGATATCGCATATTAGAATCTGCTTTATTTCTTGCTACGAAAGTTGTCAGATTTTGTTGGTATGAAGGGTTCCGTGTTGTCTGTGGTCTGAGGTATGGCACGGGGAGGGTGATGTGGTGCGATGAGAGGAGGGTCGGGAGGCATCTTCTGTTAATGCCAAGCGCTGTGAATCAAAACCGCTCTCCCTCCTCTTCTGGCGTCACCATCCGCCACCAGGAAACCGTCAAGTAAATTCTATGAATTGTATGCGAGTAGGTATATAAGGCCTGCAGCTGGATGAAGGACGTAGGAGTAGGAGTCGGGTCACTGGCTAACACTGACTGGAGGGTTGGGGGAGGTGGTTCATGGTGACGCATTGGGATGTAGCGGTGATGGCTGAGTTGAGTCTCTGTTATGTGAACCTGTGGGTGGAGGTTGGGAGACTTTCTGATGGGCATTCGCAGTGCAGCATTTCCGGCCTTCCCTTTACGTCACCAGTGATTGATCTTAAAGGTTACGACTCCACCAACAAATACTGTATGCAGACGCTTTCTTCATTGGTGCTCTCTATATATTACCATTTTATGGTATCTGATTTTTACGCGCGTATGATCCTTATATTTTATTTTTTGCCTGGTAACCTTTTAGGGTGTGCTAATGTGGTTGGCATTTGTCATACAGTATTGGTACAGATATTTTTAATTCACATAGTTCTCAGCACCTAAACAGTTTTACTTTAAGCTACAGTTGTAAGGTACTTAAATATGGTTTAGTTGTATGGTACAAATAAAAAAAAGACGATCTTATAAACTCGTTAAAGACTGCTTGCATTCAGATGTGAAGGTTTGAACTGTGCCAGTGATCATGTTAATCTTGATCGGAGTACTGAATCATTAGTCTTAATTATTACTTCAAGTTATTCGTCTCATATTTGCTAGAAACATGTCAGTTGACACGTCCACTTCCGTGAGTGTTTTATCCTTGATACAGTGTACTTAGTGAAAAGTTTTCATTGTATTTTGAGCACATAGTATATTCTGTGAATGATAATATAAGAAAACATTTTTATAATATATTAAAAAAAAGTTAGGGAGGTACGTATACAGTAGACTTAAGGAATGGTATTT
>JAUTYZ010739036.1:0-10384 GCA_032273725.1 Panulirus interruptus | reverse complement strand
TTGCCGAAAGATTAGGTTATGTAAGATACTTTAAAATATCCTAGATACTTTTAATGCATTAATAAAGGCAAGACTGAAATCATTGAACAACTCAACTCAAAAAGCCCTAGTAAGTCTTTTTGTAATTTACAGTAACAATACAAAACTTTAGAATACAAAAATACAAAGAGGAATAAGAGATAGAGGAAGCTTTTTACCAAAGAAGCACTAAAAAATGCCTGATTTAAAATGCACTGAGATCTGTCGATTACAAAATTGTATAGCAATCTTCCAACTTCATTCATTATTCCCATCTTACATATTTCATGTGCTGCATTACTATGGCCACATTAATCAAATGCTTTTATAAAGTCTGTGCTTACCACATCAGCATTTTGTCTGTTTTCCAATGTCTCTACAATCTTATCATAGTGGTCATGCAACTGGGATATGCAAGAACTTCCCACCCAAACACCATTTATTCTGGGTTATGCGGATTAATTAATTCTGTAGAGTCAGTTATTTATATCTTAAGACTCTTTCAAAGATTTTATTAAAGTGTGATATCAATGCTACTAGTCAGTAGCTGTTTGGGTTTGCTTTACTTCCTCCTTTGTGGAGTAGGGTAATGTAAGTCAGTTTTAAGCTCTAGGGGAAGATGCCAGAGTCCTGACTTTTTGTCCAAAGGATATTCAACGCCCGTTGAAGAGATGTCTTGTCATTATTTATAAAGAAAGAGTGCAAGGAATCAGGTACTGAGACAAAATGTAGGAGGATGATCACTGATCAAAGGATCTCTTGAAATTCTGTGGCAAGGGGGTAAGGTCTGTATGTGTACGTGGGAGTACATGAGAAAGACAAGAAAACAGGGGGGCCCTTTGGCCCATGTCTAGGTTGTCAGTTTTGAACTTAAATCTAAAAAAATATAAATGGATGAAATAAAGACAAAAGATTTCATAAAATTCAACATGTTTAAATGAATTTCATGCAATATCCCACCCTCTGCTGCACTTCAGTGTAATCGTAGTGCCTGGAATGTGAAAATGGAACGTTATTTTTTTTCATGTTTGCTCAGTATATACCTGCACTGATGAAATATTTGTCTAACTATATTTTGAAGGCATTTATTGTCTGCACATTTACAATATTGGATGGTAGCTTATTCCAAACTTACCTACCTGTAAAGAAACCTTTTCCCACGCCAATATTACATCTTTTAGCTTTAAGTTTTATTCCGTTTGTCCTGGTTACTGTATTTTCTTGTATTTCAAGAAGATCTTTATGATTTATGTTGTTAAATCTATCTAAAATTTTAAAAATTTTATCAGGTCACTGCAAAGACCATTTTTTTGAGAGAGAAAAGACATCTAATCTTCTTAGTCTCTCTTCATAAATTAGGTCTCTCAGGGATGCAATCAGCTTTGTTGTTCATCTTTGTGCTTGTTCCAGTTTCTCCTCATCTCTTTTTGTAGTTTGGGGACCAGAAACTTACCAGAGCGTTCAAAAGGGTCAGAATTGTTTGTGGTGTTTTGTAACTGATATTTCTTGCTGTAGAGCCTAACATCTGGTTTCCTTTTTTACTTGCCGCAAGGCAATCTTTAGTATAATTCAGATTAGCAGCAATACCTACTTCAAGATCCTTCTCTTCATGTACATTTCTTAGTGAGTTTCCAAAAACTAGTAGTCATATTTTGTAATCTTTTAGCTAAAGTGCATAACATTACATCTGTTGACACTGAGTTTCATTTGCCATTTGTCTGACCACTCTGCTAATTCGTTAAAATCTTTGTTGGCAATATCAGTATAAAGAGAATCACAAGTCTCTGCAACTACCTTGCTTACTTTAAGTGTCCTAGGCAGTTTTCAACATAAATAAGAACACTGACTCCAGTCCTATGTAAGCAAGCTTTTGTGAAGAGTCTATATTCAGATATTGTTAATTCATTGAGTAGATGTTTGTTCTTTGAGTTTAACCATGATTCTGAGATTGCAATAATGTTTGATTTTTCAGTGATAGCATATGATATGTTTACATAAAGGTATTACTGTTCAGGAAGATACAAGTTAGGACATTTATATTTAAGGCAGTTTTTAGCTCACTGAACACCAATTCATAATGCTTTTTACAATATCTCACTCATATTTCCATATTTGCAAATAATTTCATTTTTTCATGATTTCTTTGATAAAAAGCACAATTGTCACTATGCCAATATTTAATAAAAAAATAAAGAGGAGTTGTAAAAGGTTGTAAGTATGTTTTATAATGTTTGTAAGTGTAGGCGATTGAAGGTAAATGCGAATAAAAGTAAAGTAATGGTTTTTGAAAGGAAACAGAGTGAAAGTATAGATTTTGCAAAACCCTATAGAGTGAAAGAAGAAAGTGTACTAGACCATATTATAGATAAGGGGGAAGAAAGACTGGGAGAGGTGAGAGAATTTAAGTATTTAGGAGCTATCTTGGGTAGATTTGGTGATATGGAAGGAGAGAGAAGGGAGAGAGCAGTACAGGGTAGAAGAGTCACTGGGTCCCTTAACAGAATAATGAAGGGTAGAGGTGTAAGTATGAAAAACAAAAATGGATTAAGGAACAGCATAGTCCTCCCAACCCTGACCTATGCACTTGAAACATGGACCTGAAATAAGTCACAGAGATCAAGAATCCAGGCTGTGAAAATGAGCTATTTGAGAGGTGCATGAGGCATGACTAGATGGAATGAAGAAAGAAATGAGTGGGGTGTATGAAAGATGTGGTATGACAGGGAATGCAAAGGGAATGAATTATGGAGTGGTAGAGTGGGTGAAACATAATACTTTGAGGTGGTTTGGGCATGTGGAAAGAATGCAAGACAGGGAGTTTACAAGGAAAGTGTATAATAGTTCAGTTACAGGGGTTGGTGTGAGAAGACCACCCATACCATGGGGAAATAGAGTTGAAGAGTACTGGAGGGAGAGAAATGGTGGAAGAATACATGCAATAGTATATGCTAGGGAGGTATGTAAGGACTGGGATATGAGGAGACTCTTTCGTCATGGCCACCCTCTTGAAGGGAGCTCCCGGAGGGAACGGGCACCAGAAATGCAGTAGTACAAGGCAAGAGAAAACCCAAAACTCTCCCATAAATTCATCATGTCAATTATCAGTTAAAGAGAAGCTAATATGGCTAATGGATTCATAAGGTAAAGTTATAGGGATATGTGAAAAGTTGAATAACAAGTTCAAAAGCGTTTTCACAGCACCACAGTCTCAACACTAATGATATGGGATGGGAAGGATGTTGTGGAAAACATTGATTTTTGGGGGAAATATGCAAAGGAGAGTTATGGCAAATGGTGTGCTGAAAAGAGAAAAAGTGGTGAAGGCCTCGCATAGTATGAAATGTGACAAGGCAGCTAGAGTGGATAGTACTGCAGATGAAATTCTTTAGAAAGGAGGTGACTGTTTTCTTCACTGGTTAATTAGGATATTCAATGTGTGCCTGAGGACTGGCAGAATGCATGTATAGTGCCACTGTATAAAGGTGAGGGGGTCAAAGGTGAGTGTTCAAATTACAGATGTATAAGTTTGTTGAGTGTACCTCGTAAGTTGTATAGAAGAGTAGTAATTGAAAGGGTGGTGGCATGCACACAGTATCAGACTGGGGAAGAACAAAGTAGTTTCAGGAGTGGTAGAGGATGTGGGGATTAGAAGCTTACTTTAAAGAATGTATGTGAACAATACTTAGAGAAAGAGAAGGACTTGTGTGTGGCATTTACTGATCTGAAGACAGTGTATAATAGGGTTGATACAGATGCTCTGTGAAAGGTAATAAAAACATGGGAGGAAAACTATTGCAAGCAGTGAAGAGTTCTTATCAAGAGAGTAAGGCATGTGTGTGAGTAAGTAGAGAGGAAGGTGAATGATTCAAGGTGAAGGTGGTCTATGGCAGGGTTGTGTGATGTTCCCATGGCGGTGTAATCTGTTTATGGATAGGGTGGAATGGGAGGTGAAAGGAAGGGTCTTGGAGAGAGGAGCAGGTATGCATGCAGTCTGCTGGGCATGGGGGGTGAGTCTGTTGTTGTTTGCTCATGATATGGCATTGGTGGCAGATTTAAGTGAGAAACTGCAGAAGATGGTGTTTGAGTTTGGTAATGTGTGTGCAAGGAGAAAGTTGAGAGTAAAAGTGAATAATAGCAAGATAATTAGGTTTCGCAGAGAAAAGATTTTTTTTTTTTCATTTTTTAAATGGAGAGAACTTGGGAGGAATTTGAATGTTTTAGATACCTGGGAGTGGCTATGGCAGCAATTGGAATCATGGGAGCTAAAGGAAGCCACAAGGTGAATGAGGGGGCAAAGGTCTTGGGTGCACTGAGTATGTGTGAACAGAGTGATCACTATCTTTAAGGGCAAAGATGGGTATGTTTGATGGTACAGTAGTTGCATTGGTGCTGTATGGATGTAAGGTGTGGGCCTCAGACAAAAATGTACAGGACTAGGTGAATGTGTTGGAAATTAAATGTTTGAGGAAAATATTTGGTGTAGGAGAGTTGATCGAATAAGAAATGCAAGGGTAAGAAAGAGATGTGGTAGTAAGACGAGTACATATGAGAGAGCTGAAGAGGATGTGCTGAAATGGTTTGAACATGTGGAAAGGATGACTAAGAGGGTATACATGTCAGAAGTGGAAGGAATTAGAAAAGAGGGCACCAGGGGGGAGGGGAATGGATGGAGAGAAAGAAGCTTTGAAGGCTTGGAGCATGAACATGCTGGAGGGTGTGAGGTGTGCAAGGGACACTGTAAACTGAAGTGAAGTGGTTTACAGGGGACAACATGCCGTCAATAGGATGAACACTGGCATATATAGCTGTCAGGAGAACCATGGAAAGGTCTGTGGGGCCTGGTTGTGGACAGGTAGCTCTGGTTTCTGTGCATTATACATGATAGCTAGAGAGGAGACATAAGCAAATGAGGCCATTTCTTCATCTGTTCCTAGTGCTAATTCACTAGCGCAGAATATGTATGGCAAACATGTATCAATAAAGAAAAAAAATCTATGAAAAACATTAACAGAATACTAAAGGGTCCTGACCTATACAAGGCTTATGGTCCTGATGAAATTCCACCAAATGTGCTGAAGATGTGTACAAATACCCTATACAGACTTCTTGAAATACTATTTAAAATGTTGCTGGAGCTTAAAGGTAAAGTGCCAAGGGAGAAGAAATGGGCAAATGTCATACTCATCTATAAGAAAGAAGACTAGGATGAGGTAAACTACAGACCAATCACCCTGTCTGTAAGGTTCTGGGAAAGATAATTAGAAAGCAAATGGGTCTGTAAGGTTCTGGAAAAGATCATTAAAAAGCAAATGACTCTACAGAAGAGATATTACTTATGTGAGAGGCAACATTGTTTTAGGGAAAGAACGTCATATGTAACAAATCTCTTATATTTCTATGCAAGAATGAGCTCTGTCTCAGACAAAAGGAAAGGCAGGGTAGATTGTTTAAATCTGGACAACCAGAAAGCATTTGACATTGTACCACATAGGAGGCTGATTATGAAGCTGGCACTAGGCAGTAAGATGAGGAAAACTCCTTCGATGGATAGAAGACTATCTTAATGGAAAGGAACAAAGGACACATGTCACAGAAGCCTTTTCAAAATGGGTGGAGGTCACCAGTGAAGTGCAACAGAGTTCTGTTCTAGGACCGTTGCTCTTCTTGATTTATGACTTTCTAGAAGGTATGGACTTATACCTGAATATGTTTGTAGATGATGCAAAGGTCATCAGAGAAGTGAAAAGCAAGGAGGACTGCATCAAGTGGCACAGGGATATAGAAAGACTCCAAAGTTGGTTTGATACATAGTTGATGAAATTTAACTGAACCAAATATAAAGAGGATGGAGTACATTGAAATAAAGCCTAAAATATCATTATCATCAAGCAGGAAATAAGCTTCAGGATTCTGTGTGTGAGAGGGACTTGGGAGTTGACATCATCCCTTACCTGTCACCAAAGTCCCAAATTAAGGAAATCATAAAGGAGACAAACTGCCTACTAGCAAATATCTGAACAGTTTTCACGTACATGGATAAGGAAATATCAAGCAAAATGTTCATATCTTACATAAGGCCAAACCTAGAATATGATTCTCAAGTTTAGTCACCACTCTTAAAGAAGTACAGAGAGTTAAGAGAGAAGGTCCAGATGTTCCAGAATATATATTTCTTCTACCAAACACTTGAACTAATAATTATCCACATACTCAGACAACAAAATGGGAAAAAAACTTTCCTAGGCTATCGCAGACTCCTGATTGCTCTTCTGCTCAAAAAAATCCCAGACTCCTGACTGCTCTTCTGCTCAAATAATTCATCTTATATTTGGTAAATGATACAGCAAATTGTATCTTGTACATTTTTTGCAAAACAAGTCTCTTTAGCAGGTTCCTGGCTAATTCACTCACTAAAAAACATTATGTAAAATAAAACATTAAGTAAAATAACAAAAATGGTGTTAGAAAGCTTGCAATCTTTTATGTGATGAATGATACAGTAAATTTAATTATTTTTTTCTTATCACCGGGAATAAAGGAGAAAGAATATGCATCTCCTGGATGTCCGTTTATATGAAGCATTAATCCGTCCATGTATGAAGCACTGCTCTCACATCTGGGGTGGTTCTAGCTCTGCATCCTTACTTGACAGATGAGTAGAAAGCGGTCCTACTTACCAATTTTCCCAGGCTAACTTCAACTATTTTGGTTTTTGCTCCCAAGAGCTGGCTGCTTGTGTACCCCAACCATTAGCTAGACCATGCAATACTCGGCTAGCTGTTGTATCAAATGATTACTGTGTGGCCGTTGGCCACTCAAGGGTGGGCCATTTTGATAACAGTTTCTTTCCCTACATCTTGAAGCTTTGAAACTCTCTACCCTCTCATGTCTTTCCCAATAACTATGACCAGGCACTTTTTAAAAGACATGTTTATCACTTCCTTCAAAATTCATAAAAACTTTTCCTTGTTCCTTCTTTTTCCCTTTCATTAACCTCTTTACATTTCAATTAAGGCCTAGCATTGATGTGGACTTTTGTCCATAACTTGAGCCTAAAAAAAAGGGGGAGGGGGTAAGGGGAGCAGAGGCTGGAAATCTTCCCCTTCTTACTTTCCAAAACAAGGAACAAGAGAAAGAGCAAAAAAAATAGTTTATTATAGACATATACTTCTATAGCACCTTGTTTGATTTTAAATCCATCAGTCTGGAATGTTAAAAATAGTTCTAAGTCTGCTTCCTCTCTCAGTTTTTCACTGAGCCACATTTTAGTCACATTAATACAAAATCATATTGTTAATCTTGTTGTATTCACTATAGTAATTCACCTGCATATTAGAATTCTGTGATCAGGCTTTGTACATCCATATCTAATATAAGACATACATACTTCCATTTCCTTGATGGGTTCTCTCTGTCATGGACTTTTTTCTTATTCTCCTACAGCAAGGATGCACAACCTTTTTAACATCTGGTGCTGCATTAGTACAACAAATTGTAACTTGGGGCCACAGTAATTATACATACCATAATTTCTAGTTAAATCACTTTATGCCCTAATTCTCCATTTTTGATGCAATAGAGCTACAGCTCATACTGTGCAATGACATGTCAGTCACAGAATATTGAAAGAATGGATTTTCATATTCATTATGCCTACACTTCATCAGTGAAAAAGAAAAATATACTCACACTTCCCAGAATGGCTTCTGACTGTGAATCTTGTCAATTCATTTCTGAAACAAGTTTCTTGATATTGGGATCAATCATCAGTCACCTGGGCCAGAATGGGGTGTAGATTGTCATCGTTCAGTCCATATCAAGCCTTTGATTGCTAAGATTCATGAGAGTCAATGTTTGTTCACAGCTGTAAATGCAGCTGATTAAGCATGCATAAGAAGCAGCCTTCTCTTGCAAGTATGGATCTAGAGAACAGCATTTATAAAGTAATCTAATGATGTTTTACTTAATCTTCCATAAGGCACTTTGTTCAATAACGGTTCATGCCACTGTCCCATTTTGATTTATCTGTTGCTAGTATGCAATCTTTATTTTCATCTGAGGATATTCCACTGGGGAAGCTGCATGATTTTTGAAGCAGAAGTGTTGTAGGTGACTAACAAAGGTCACTTGATGGTCTTCAATAAAAAGTCATATTCCAAAACATCTAAAAAGACTGTAATTTCTCATTTTCACTTCATCTATTTTTTCCCTTATTTCAATTTTTTTTGTCACCTCCCATTTCCCTAGCATCATTACTCTCAGGCATTCATACTATGGTATTCCTTACTCACTCTCACAGTTAAAGCAGCCTTCACTCATATGATACCTAACACAAACAGAACTCTTCAGCAGACATTTTTACCACTGTGATGGGTCTTTTACACTTTAAGATATGCAGATGGCATAAAAATAAAATACCTTGGCAAGATTCAACATGTGCAACCCTCCTTCGTAGGCAAGAAAGTATATAAATGATGTACAGAGCAAGAAAAAATGGACGAATGTATAATACAAAAGTTGAAGCAAGTGACTGCAATTTTTTTGCACAATGTTTGTGTTGCATATTCTATCTATCAATCAGATTACTACTATCTGAATACTTGAACTTATAACACACATAAATTTTTGGTACAAACAGACAATTTTACTGGAAATATTCATAACACTTCCTTATTCCCTTGCTACAGTTTCTGACAATGAAAATCATAAGGTGTATTACAAACTTACTTCCAGAGATATAGTGCTGAGGTCAGCTTCAAACCCTGACATGTTTCCTGGATCCTCATCCTCCTCATCCTCTTCACCTTCAATGGCCACATCAATGTCATCCTCAGTCCTCTCCATCTCACATTCTGAAGATCCTTCACTTAAGGACTGCCCAGCCTAGAAATCAGAAAACAGAAAAATAACCTTGATTGTCAGATATAGTGCATTCATATAACTTTACCCAATAACAAGGCAAAGATAAAACATATTTTGTGTATAAAACTGTGACCACACAAATGAACCAAAACTTCTTTTGTACCAGATGACATACATATAGAAATCTAAATTTCAAACTAACTCCTAATTCTCTATCCAAAATGATATCTCACAATCAAGTAGGGTGGCTCAAGCTGACTTTCCTCCATATATCCCTGTCTAAGCACAAGCCTTTTAATGCTAACACCTCTCTCATCCACTCAGTCCAGTATATCCCCATCTCTAATCTTCCCCCTTGCTATTCCATTAACCTAACTCTCACATATATGTATACTTTATCAACCTTTCAGTACTTATCCATACCATTTCTGACCAATATCATTCACTTTTTCAAACAATCCCTCTAACTCCATAAATCCCTCTCATATTCTCATTTCTGTCTGTGTTCCCTAATCTCACTCTATCTATCTATTTATCTACATTTCTGACACCCATTCTCTCCAGGCACTCCCATCAAGGAGGTGACCACAGAAAAAGTTTCCACATATCCCTCTCCTCACAAGCCTCCCTCGCATACACTATTCCATGCATTCTTCCACCATTTTTCTCCCTCCAACACTCTTTCATTTTATTTCCCTATGACACAAGTGACCTTCCTCTCACACCAACCTCTTAAATCGTACTATCATACACTTCCCTTGTAAACTCCGTCTTGAATTCTTTCCACATGCCCAAACCATCTCAAAATATTGTTTCACATGCTCTACCACTCCAAAATTTATTCCCTTTACATTCCCCGCCAAATTAAATCACTCTTACACCCCCTCATTTCTTTCTTCATTCCATCTTATTCTACATGCTCCACTCAAATAGCTCATTTCCACAGCCTGGATTCTTGACATCTGTGACTCATTCTCACTCATCATCTAAATCTATGAAAACCCAACTCAATTAATTACATTCTTCTCACTCTGCAATTGCAAATCCATGTTTCATTCTCATGCAGGAGAATATGCTAAAGATAATCCTTTTAACAGGTTCTAACATATTCACAAACTTACATTCATTACCATTTAACCATATTTCACATACAGAACCTTCCTTTTTACATGCTCATATAACTAAGCTGCTCTTGTGAGCATTTACTATCATATTCCACTTTCTAACTGCTCTTACAGATTCCCTTATAATATCCTAAAGGTTTTTGAATTATTTTTTTTAAAGTAAACAACATGATATAGGCAGAAAAATGCCCTATTCATGGCCATTTTGGATGAATGAAAAAGAGTGGAATAATCATAGCTCCTTAGGTGTTTTTTTTTTTTATGATAGCTGAGACGGCACGGGCAGCTGAGGCCCTAATCAAAGCCATCCCATTAACGCTATATACATATATATACCCTAGCCTGAGCCAGGTACCCATTTTATCGACCAACCCCTAGGG
>JAUTYZ010738926.1:0-13435 GCA_032273725.1 Panulirus interruptus | reverse complement strand
TGTTTTGTGAGACCCAGATATCCCAGACACCCTACCATCGCCTGTGTATGTCTTCCCCAAATATTTGTGAACCACTGGTACATGAAGGCATTAAGTTCTGCGTCCAGATAGTCATTTTTTCTTTTTTAATCTCGCTCTTGGCTGTTTGCTTATGTACCTCACGAGTCTCATGTGGTATTTTGAGAGTAGAGGTCAGTCTCTCCCACATCTCTCATGAGCTGCGGGCTCCTGAGGTCTACAGGTGGTTCCCTTCTGTAAGGAGAACTCCTCTTTCGTTCTGGTGGACTTCTTTTTTTTTTTCATTCCTTTCTGACTGAACGTGTGGAGTGTGTCTGTGGGTCTGTCAACCTTATCCTGACATTCGTCAGGTGTTTTGCTACCCCGCAGTAATTCCCACAGTACCGCAGATATCTCACCCCCCCTTCCCCCCCTCAGCGTATACATATGTTAAATTCACCCACGTGGTGCACGGCTCTCCTGTTAGTGTTTCTGTTTACATTAAGGTGTGATCAAAGTCTAGTGTGCCTGAGGTAATGTTGCATATTGAATGTATAGCATTTGTGAATTTCAGTTCCAATCCAGTTATCACTGTTGGTTCTGTTTACTGCTAGGATTAGAATTGTTTGTACAGTATAGAATTCCTTTTTGTTCAGCTGTTCTGCAGGAGTACACCTGAAAGGGGTCTCAGCTTCCACGTTGTTCCTTGTCCATTACTGATGCACGTGTGGTGAGATTAAGCCACTTGGAAGAGTAACGTCTGGTGGTGGTGGTGGTGGTGGTGTGAGAGGGAGGAGAGCTGCAGGTTGCCTGCTCGACAGCCACTGGAGTTGACGCCTCGAGCACGATGGCGCGACTTTTGGGTATGATGGCGTGACCTCAGACTCGACCCGTAGAGGTTAGGTTACAGAAATCAGGCAGTCGTGCCCAGATGTCGTAATATCGTGCTGAAGAGTCGAACGGTCTTGTTTAAGGGTCGCGCTGTCGTGTTTAATGGTCGTACCGTTACCATATGAAACTATGTAACTATGTAATGTATGTAATATCAACCCACTGGGGTCTGACTAAGACCCTTTGTGACCCCTGTAATCCTTTTGCGCTACCGCTCACAGGATGAGTATGGGGTGCACAATAAATTTGCCGGGGTTCCCGGCACAAATCAATCAAATCAATCTCCCTTCACTTCGTTTCGTCTTCCCAGTAAGACGTCTCGGCTACAGCCTCTCTGTGTATGATTAGTTCTTTGGTATTTTGATTTTTCTTTATCTGCGTTTAACACACACACACACACACTGAACCCCAGCATATATCGATAGATGATGTCTTAAGACAATACAGATTGGGTAAGATTAGTGTGGGAATGACGTGTATAGTACTGCTGTTCCTTTACAACCCTCCAAGTAACTGCGGTGACCCAGAGCAGGAGTGCATCGTGAACAATGGAGGAACAACACATATGGTGAATCGAGCGGCAAGGCAGTTCCTCCTGGTGATGACGAAGCGCTGGTAATGGAGAATTCCAGTTCCTGGGAAATGGAAAGGGAAAACATAGACTCCCACTAAGATGCTGAGTCAGGGGGAGACAGATTCCTGGAAGGTGTACACGAGAACTTCCTGTACCAGCAAGAGAACTATGGGACACGATATCCCATTCCTGCTTGACCTTGTCATTATACACAATAGCCTAGAGATAGATCATACGAGACGTGATCCTCCCACCGGAGAGCGATCGTGTCGTGCTAGATTCTGAATGTGTGGTGGAGGAGGACACAGGAAGGCGGGAACAGGACCTAGAGAGGAGATACAGTTGAGAACACTACGAGGAACTGATCAAGGTGTGTGAGAGTCCTTACTGAAGGAGAGAGATAATCCTACGACAAGCGTATGGGTCAGTGTTGTATGAGCATCTGTGAAATCTCAAACGAAGGGGTCAGAAGACGGGTACCTCTGGTAGCCCATAGAGGAAGAAGATCAAAATGGGGAGAGATATGGTTCAACAGTAAATATCATGAAGCGAAATAGCTCAGGGAACACTAGGTGAAGTCTTGGAGGATCTTTTAACCCCAAGTGCACCCGGCCAGCACATGAAATGTACTGGAAAGCATGGAACGTTTGAGTACCGCAAGGTAAGGAGGGAAAAGCAGAGGAATTTGGAAAAGAATTGTGTAGAAAAGACAAAAGACAATCCAAAACCTTTACCGAAGTTCATTAAGACCAAACTGTCGGTTAACGAGCAATTAGACAGGCCATGGGACTTGGGAGGAAAGATATCTTGAGAATGTTGAAGGAATACGAGAGAAGTTGAATGATAGAAAGTCTTATCACTTTGGAAGGCAGAACTGCACCAGCATTACTAAGGTGGGTGGGGAAAAAATCTCTAGAACGAAGAGCTTCATGATTTGGACTAAAGAGACTTATCAGATCCTCAAGGGAAGGTTCTATACAACAAGATTCAGAAACCCAGCGGAGAAAGTGGGGCGATTCGTCAATGCGACATCTTGTTCCCTGATTTCTTGCTATTCCCCACCAGGCTGCGTCTGTTGAGCAGCCTCTGTGTGTCTTCTGACTCAACAAACGTGAAGACATTTTTTTTTATTATTATCTCTAGGAGTTAACGTCTCTTTCATCAATCAATAAATGTTCTTTGCTTCTCTGGCAACTCACTATGTTCCGCCTAGTCTCATTGTCATCGTTATATTCACAGTATCATTTATACATCTGCATAGTCTTAGGGTGCGAAACAAGCTTTCTTGAAAAGTATGATATATTTTCAACAACTGTGTAAATAGATTCGGTACAGATTGGCTCCGCACCTAAATTTGCGTCTGCCTTGGCCTCAGTAGTTCTGGCTGAGAGTGCTTCTTGAAGACCCTGAGACCAACTTCCTCTTCTTCAAGACCCTGAGACCAACTTCCTCTTCTTCAAGACCCTGAGACCAACTTCTCATTCTGAGGCATTGTCCTGAAGACCCTGAAACCAACTTCCTGTACCTAAAGACTATAATACCATCTCTCTGTTCTTAAAGACCCCATGGCCAACTTCCTTTTATCTACTGTTTTCTATTTTCTTATGAACTTTTCCCAGATTTATTTGTGACTTACTTTCCATTGTGCACAGGGGCAACCAAACAGGTTTTGGATACATTTTGGTTTCCTAGAGGATGGAAACGACGCCGTGTTGTTACAAGAAAAAGATATCTTTCTTAAAAGTCTATAGATTTATAAAGTAACAAATCTTGTAAATTCTGGTAGATTTTAGCAACAAATCTTGTAAATTCTTGTAGATTTTTCTCACTGACAAAGACCCGTTTTCTTTTTTTCCTCATATCAGGTTATTTACATAATCTCACTGGATTGCATTTACAAGGGTAATGATTTGCAATGGCCAATAGTCCGTATGTGTGGGATTTAGTGTGTGCCTCTGACATTTGCTGGTGTTGGCTTTGACAGCTATGTCCTGCGTGTTGGGTTCCCCTTTGAGTTGATTCCCGTTGACTCTTGCCTTGAACCTCTATGTTGTTACGTTGATTAGTGCTGTACCGTATGTATTGTACAGGTGAAGGATAAGGCTGACACTAGTATTTTGTACAGGTGAAGGATGAGGCTGACACTAGTGTAGTGTACAGGAGAGGGATGAGTGCTGACACTGCTCTAGTGTACAGGTGAGGGATGAGTGCTGACACTGGTGAAGTATATAGGTGGACAGGTTAGGGACGAGTGTTGACGCTGGTGTAGGGTACGGGTGAGGGACTGGTGCTTACGCTGGTTGTGGCTCTGCAAGGCGCGGGTCTGGTGTCGCCTGACTCCCTCCTACGCGGAATACACCGAGGCATCCCCCAGGGAGATGGGTGTTGTTAATGATATTTATTTTGCCTCCTCCGCTCGCCGTTTGTTCCTTGCGCGCCGACACCGTCATCGCCGCTGCCGCTGCCGTAACTGTTATTGTCACCACTGGTCCAAGACTGTTACGCCGGTACGGGAATTAGAATCCCCGGCTGCCAATGTATCCCTGATCTGCGGACTGTATACAGAAAGAAAATATTACAGCAGCAATGAATCTGGTAGTGGCCGGAATGTGGAGGTGCCCTGTGTGTAGCGTGGGAAGTGGCTACCATGCGTATAGCTAGGGCTGTGGGGCAGCGTGTGGCCGGGTGTCAGGTGGTGCCCCCCAGTGGCGGAGTGTCGCCCGTCCAGACCCAGCTCACCTGGGTGTTAACGGGTTGGCAGGCGCCCCGAGCCGGACGCTCCTCGCGAGTCCTGACAAATCCGGAGATGCTTCTCACACCTGTCCTGACCCTACCCCTCTCCCCAGCGATGTCCTCCGTTATATGGCACGTACTAAACTTCACTACCTGAGAAAGGGGTCAGAGAGAGAGAGAGAGAGAGTCACTTTCACGAGCGTTAAGCTTCTGTCAAATTTTCACCTGAGTGTCGTGGATGACCCAGTTGATGGCGTGACACGGGTGTGTGAAGTGGAGGCGCCACAACCTCTTGGTTTACATCGTGTCATCTGTTTATCACTGTTTTTGCTCTTGACTCGAAGCTCGGTACATTGCAATTTTATTCCTGTTATGGAATAATTGATATTGATGAATACTTGATGCGGAAAAACTAATAAAAAAAGAATATCTTCAGCTTTTTTCTGGCCCGAGAGATAAGTCGAGAGAGGATGGGATGATTGGATTGGCAGTTCCCGTTATTTGCTTAATTAGGTTTACCTTCTGACGGGACGCTTACCTGGGTAAATAAGATATGCTATGCTGACGAAGCATAGGGAAGCTTGGAAAACTAGATCTTTATAGACATTTCTTTTTTTTTTACCTCAGCTGAGCATTTTGATTTATGTTAAGTATAAGGAGAGGTTTGACGCGATTATATTTACCTTTACGGTCCGCCATAGAATCACTGAAGAAATAGCAAATGTTACACATTTTTCATTCTCGAGGACTTATCCATGGTAGATCAGGCAAGGCTAGAGACGTGTGGCAGTTGTATGGCGTGTGGTGTTTGTGGTCGGTACGTGTATTGGTCATACTACAAGGAATGGAAGGTGACGCGGCTCCATACCTTGGGGAGAGGGTGGAGATCGTACGTTGTGGGGAGATGGGAGTTCCCATGAGGTTGGAGGGAGGGTTTCGTCCTTTGGAGTGAAAGGTTCAGTCCCCAGGAGGTCATGGAATGCTATCCTTTTTTATAGTGGTAGATCCGTCATTGAGAAAAGGAGTTCTTTTTGTCGAGGAGGGCAGAGTGGCTCAAATTTTTGGGATAGGCAGACTCCTGCTTGGTAGAAGGTTCTTCCCGCGGGAGAATGTTCACGTCCTTGGAAGAAAAGGGGTTCAGGCGCCCTTTGGATTTCAACATAAGCTTGGGAGGGGAAGGAAGGTGGGAAGAAGGAGACCCTGATTGAGGCTGGAGTCTGCTCTGTGATCAGTTTTATGTCGTATGGTTTACATTTGGTCCGCAAACGTTGCCAGCTGGCGACGCTCAGCACTACACTCTTCTCGACGGGAGAGTATCGTAACTCTACCGTATGTAACTGGTGACTGTGATATTAGCTATAATAAATCCGTTCAAGCTCTTATTTGTTATTAAGGTATTTGCCTATTCTGCCTATTATTCCTGCCTTTAATCCAGTATAATTAATCTGCTCAAGATTACTTACGACTGTAGCGGAAAACCATTTGGTTAACCCAAGAACAACAGGCATGAAGACACTCCTTTCTATGATAGACCTCCCCACCCACGGCCGGGTTTCTAACCTAATGGAATAACGGGGTCATGATGTCTGCTGTGTGTAACCTGCGCACTTACACGCTATTCTGATCAAGGACGAAGACTTTTTTTTTTTTATATATACAGGCAGAAAGAAGAGGGAAGTACCGATGAGTTAAAGTTACAAACTAGGTTCATGGATCAGGGAATAACGCAAACATCTGAAGAGAAGAGGCCAAGCATCAATCACTTCCAAGAAACGTTTAAGTTTCCTTTTTTTTTTTCGCCAACATCAGAGGACTTATAGATAAAACCCAATATACAGATGGTTTGCTGACTGAGGCAAATAGTAACGTTTGCAGCATTTACAGAATCTCATGGAAAATGGCTCTTGATAATGAAATCTGGATGCTGACATACAGTCAAATGGTGAAACCTCAAGACCAGATGATGGGGTTGAGATCTGTGTGAAAAATTCATTCATTGAACTGAACTTCTAAGATTCGCAGATGATGCTTTCCAAGTCATCACGACTGAACACTGTAATGTAATAATTGCTCTGATGTATTAGCTACCAGATGGTGGACCATATCAATGAGCAAGAGTAATTAGCGAACATGTAACTTCCATATAGAAAATCCCCTTCCGACAACTATTTATTAAGACTTCAGTTTGCCACGTCTGAGGTGGAAACTATTAGAAAACTGCTGTTGCGATGAACTTCAAGATAACTGTCCAGAGGAAGAATCATACGTGGTATTAGATTTTGTACTTTCATAGCAAGTATATTGTAAGTCAGCAAGGGGCATCACTGTTAAAAAAGGATGTGTTGGGCCTGATACTCGCGAACGAGGAAAAGATATACTGATACCAACAAAACAACGTAATGCAGTTTCAAGCGCTCTTAAACATTAAACCTTAATCCTCAAGTCACAGCCACCGGCTACCGTGAGGGAATGTTCAGTAAATTTATCCTCAACAACAATAAATTGGGTAGAAATGAACAAGGAACTATTGATAATTCCGTGAGGATCATTATGGAGAAAATATATCCTTAACTCACTGAGAGACTTGACAAGTATGCACAAGCCACATCCCCAAGGAAGGATAAGAATGAAAGAAACATCCAGACCTCACCAGTCACCTCGGCCGTCTCTCCAGAGGAGGCAAAGGCTAATGATTGATGTAAAAAACTGAAGAAGATTTTAAAAAGCCGTATGATAATCAGCACATGGGTGAGGAACAGAGAACTGTGCAAGAAAATGGAATAGAATCCTCCGAATCGGTATTTTGGTGAGCCGACAGACGTAGTACCCCAGCAGCTAATTACTCAGCCTTCATAAAGAAAGGCAAGTCACCTCTGGCACATGCATTAAGTATCCTCGGGGGAAAAGCCTACTTAGATTCTAGCATCATCCCCAAGAGTCTGAAACCGACCCACATGGCTCCACTCCACAAAGGTGGAAGCAAAGCAGTCCCAAACAGCTATTGGCTGATAGCGTTAACATCGCACATCATTACAATCTTCGAAAGAGTCCTAAGAGCCAAGCTGATTGAATTTATGGAAGTGAACAAGGCTCATGACCCAGGACAGCATGGTTTCAGGACGGGAAGATCTTGCCTATCTCAATTGCTTGACCATTATGATAGATTGTTGAATCTTAGTTAAACAAAGAAAATGCTGGCGTGATATACACAGACCTTGCCAAAGCATTTGACAAATGTGACCATGGTGTCATTGCACATAAAATGCGAGAGATGGGAAAAACTGGGAAATGGATATTCAACTTCTTAACTGAAATATCACACCACGTAGTTGTAAACCATGCCATATCTAGTGCCTCCATAGTAAAAAGTTCACTCCCCTAAGGAACTGTACTTGCACTCCTCTTCTTCCTCATTCTTATATCTGACATTGATGAAACGCAAGCCACAGTTCCATATCATCCTTTGCAGATGATACAAGAATAAGTATGAAAATCACATCAGTAGAAGATGCCGAGAGGATTCAGAGACATAAACGAAATCTTTAAGTGGGTAACAGAGAACGATATGCTTTTCAGTTGAGATAAATTTCAAGTCGTCAGGTATAGGGAAAATAAAATAAAAAACCACAATACCAGACAGACATAGACGCTATCATAAACACAATTAAACACGGTTGCCTCATGCAGAAGGATGGCAGGCTGGATCCTGCGGACCTTCAAGACAAGGGAAGAAAAACCAATGATGGTATTAAAGGCACTGATGCTTTCACGAGTTGAGGATTGCTACGTTCAACATCGCCCTACAAGGCGGGCGAAACTTAAAAAGTGTCCAGCGATCTTTCACAGCCCATATTAATGTGGTAAAGGAACCAAATTACTGGGAACGACTAAGAACACTGAGGCTATACTCCCTGGAGCGCAGACAGGAGAGTTATATCATCATCTCTACAGGAAAATCCTAGGAGGTATGGTTCTCAACCAACAGTAGGAAATAGCATCCTAACTGGCACGACAGGCATGGAAGACTTTGTAAAATGATACCTCTAAAATCCAGAGTGCCATATGCACGAAAAGAGAGAACACCTTAAGCATCCGGGGCCCAAGAGTCTTCAACACCTTGCCACCTACCATCGGAAACAGCATGCGATGCACGGTAGAGAAGTTCAGGAGTGCATTGGACAAGTACCTACAAAGTATACCAAACCAGCCAGGCTGTGGGGGCTATGTGGGCCTTGGGGCTGCGGCTTCCAACAGTTTGGTCTACCACCGACCCAATCCAGCAGTCTGGGCTCAGCACGGGTTGTGGTAGTGAAGACTCCACTAGGTAGCAATAGACATCAGAGATGGATTTTGACTCTTCCAGCTGAGGGAGACAGTATGCTCATGCACTCTACTTACCGTGGCACACTTTTTTAGGGAAAAAATCCAGTTGGCATTTAGAGCTTTTGAGCTACGGCTTTGACACTGGCATCATCCTGGGGAGTTTAACGACTGTTAACATAGCATCTCTCACGAAGAAGGGCCAAAGCTGCGAAAAAAGACAAAGGCCATTGGCACAGAGTATGTCTCAAAGGTCCTTAAAAGCGTAGTCGAAAAAAGATGACAAAATATGGTGTTGAACAACTTACAAAATCGAGGACACCAAGAAAAGATCTTAAAAACCTGTGAAGAAAACAAAATTGCTGATTTTACGTGTATAGTACATCGGGAGGCCTTTGGCAGATGTTATCATAGAATGGATGGCATATGAAATACGTAGAGAGCATAATTAAAAAAAAAATTATTCCAAGACTCCAGTTACAGATAAAGATTTTCATCGAGGTAAGGTTCGAAGATGAGACATAGAAAATGGTTAAGGAGATAAAGAATACAAATACAGAGCAATGCAAAGGAATTCAAACAGCAAGAGACCACTGGGTTCCTTCGAGGCTGTTTGTGATAGTGGAAGATATCAAAAATTCACAGATTAGTGTGGTAAAAGTTAGAAGGCAAACAGATAATTCAGTGAGGAAACCTGAAAACTGCCAACTGTCAATTTGACTAAGGAGGCGCAAATAATGTTAGTCTTGGACTTGAAGCGAAATGTTTATCGTCTGTTCTTAAGCTTATCAATAGTACTGCTTTCAACCAATTTAAACATTTATAAATAATTCCATATGTTAACAATTCTATTGAATTCTATTGGAGGTAAAACATTTGCCCACGAGTTTGTATCCATTATTACGAGTAAATCAGACAAATCATACTTGTTAAATTAAGATTATTATAGCCTTTGATACTTTTGAATATTTGTATTGGTGCATTTCTTAAACTTCTTTTTCTAAGATAAATAGAGTCAGGTCATTTAGTCTGCTTTTTTCCAGTCTGGGAATCATCTTGGTAGCTCAACGCTGTATTCTCTCCACTCTGTCTACGTCTTTTTCAAGTAGGGTGACCAAAACTGAACACAGTATTCAAGATAGGGACGAAGCAATGAACTGTAAAGACTAAAGTTGATTTCCCTAGACTTAAACTCATGTTGGCTCTTTTTCCTGCTACTGTGCTTCCACCGAAGTGCAACTCCATCAATACCATGTGACTTCTTTTTGGCTAGTAGTCTTTGATGCGGAAGCTTATCGAATGTTTTTTTTGAAAATCTATATAGATAACATCAACTACTTTACATTCATCATACATGTTGATTATATCATAAAAAGATCAGGTAGATTTGCCAAACATGAGCGATTTCATCGAAAATCATGCTGAGAATCGTTTATTAAATGCTGGTCCTCTAAATGGTGTACAGTTCTGCCTCGAATGATGGTGTCCATAAGGTTTCCAACTACAGACGTTAAGGTAATTGGACAATAATTTCCCGAGCGGTGCCTTATTACCTTGTTTGCATATCGGTGTTACACTGACAAACTTCCATTCATCTTGAACTTTTCCCGAAGCAAGTGACGTATTGAAAAGAGCAGTCAAGGGCTTAATGATCTCATGTTCACTTCTTTTTCTGTCCATGGTCAACACTTATCAGGAGGTGCCGTTTTATTTGCTTTAATTATATTTATTGCTGATAGTATGTCTTCAGAAGTAAGGGAGAGGGGCGAAGAATCAAAAAGTTTTGAAGGATATGGAAATTCTGTCTTTTTGAAAAAGCGGCAGGTCATAGCTATTGGGGAAAAAAAATACATGAAAAGGTAAAGAGTTCCAAAGCTTAATGGTGTGGGGAAAGAAGTAGACATCGCAACGGCACACCGTTGGGTTGTCAATGGCCAAACAGTGATCCTGTTGCGTAGTAACTTGCAGATTATTATGTTGTCTAGCTAATGGCTGTCGGGGTAGAAGACCCCGAAGACTTCACGAGATATTCACCAGGCACACAATTAGCCAGGTCTTTGGAGTAGAAACCAGAATAATATGTATGCAGGAGTGGAAGAGATTAAATGATGAATCCAACAAATCTATGGCCCCTAGTCCCCGGCATCATGTGGTGCTAAGGATCTCCGGGTTTCCGCCTGACTCTACTGCCAACAAGAGGGAGGGCTCTGGCAGTAGTAATACCGGCCCCTCCCACGACTTATCCAACTCTGATAGACCTGCTTCTTTTTCTGTTCACTATAACAACATTCGCAGTCTCTCTAGTAACCTCTCTTCTGTTGAACGCCATCTGTCTAGTGCCTCGCCTAATATCTTATTTCTTTCTGAGAACCAATTATACCGGGGAGCTGGGTATAAGGAGACGTTCCCGTGGAGCTGGGTATGAAGGGGCGTTGCCGAGGAGCTGGGTGTAAGATGATTCGGAGGAGCTGGGTATAAGGAGACGTTACCGAGGAGTTGGGTATGAAGAGACGATACAGAGGAGCTGGGTGTAAAGCTGGATTAAGGAGACGTTACCGAGGTGCTGGGTGTAAAAGTTGGTTATAATAGACGTTACCGAGGAGCTGGGTGTAAGATGATGATACAGAGGAGCTGGGTGTAAGGAGACGATATCAGAAAGCAGGGTATAAGAAGATGTTACGTAGGAGTTGGGTATAATGAGACGTTATAAGGGAGCAAGGGCCAAGGAGACGGTATAAAGGAGCAGGGCATAAGGAACTTTACCTTAGAGGAAGGTATAGGGAGGTACATGAAGGAAAGTGTGCTGACCTTAGGGGCTTCAAGTAATGGGAAATTACCTTGCAAGGAAACCAGTGGGCCATAAGTGTTTCCTGATTGTACTGTAAGTTCTTGTGTAATTACCAACTCATGTGATTACCTTGTGATTACTATTTGTGTGTTACGAAGAGTCTTACACTCGTGTTGTCCCGTTTCTTAACCTCTTATATATGTACCCTATGTATGTTTGCTTGCGCTTGAATGCACTTAAGTTGAGCGTTACCTTAGCATATTTCAAGAGGTTTGAATAGCGAAGGTGCAAGAAGTCAAGAGAGCGAAATCAGGGAGGAGGCCTCCCTAGACTTTCATTGGTGTTGTGGGAGGAAGAGCAGCCGCCTCCGCGCCCTTCGTAACCACAATGACGGGCCAGCATCCTTGAACACGACGGTACAACTATTGAGCACGGCGGGACGAGCCTTGAGCACGACGGTGCAACTGTTCAGTACGGCGGGTACGACCTTTGAGCAAGGTGTTTCGATCCTTGAGCACGACGGGATGGATGACCTATGAATATGATGGCTTGGCCTATGACCAACGCATAAGGTCAAAGGCCAGTCCATCATACCCAAGGGTCGCACA
This sequence comes from Panulirus interruptus, assembly GCA_032273725.1. Classification (NCBI taxonomy): domain Eukaryota; kingdom Metazoa; phylum Arthropoda; class Malacostraca; order Decapoda; family Palinuridae; genus Panulirus; species Panulirus interruptus. The sequence continues at coordinate 1,524 of JAUTYZ010738926.1, read as the reverse complement.
GCAGTGCTCAAGGATCCTACCGCCGTCTTCAAGGGCTGTGCCGTCGTGATCAAGAGCATAAACGACATTGCGTCGCGTCTCACCCTCCCATATAACCACTGGGGACATACGCTGCCCTGGGTCCTCGCTCGCCAACAAAGCACCCACCGTTCGTAAATCCACATACCGAGCACCATTTCAAACTGTTCCCCTGTGTGTCTCAACTTTCTTCCTATAAGTATGATGTTCTCCCCTCATTTCTGTTGCAATTCTGTTCTATCTTTATTCCGTAACATATCTACTCTCTCTCTCGTCTCCATCGCCCCCTATCCTACCTTCCCCTACCCCTGGATCATCTTTCACCTGCAGCAGCAGCAGGATCAGCACTCGTCATTCCGGCACTTGTGGTGGAGACGTGCGCCGTGGCCGGCCACCTGTGTTATGACAAGACTAGAATGGATGTGACGGGGGGCGAGTGACGGGTGGCATTAATCTTGCTTCTCTGTGGTGCTTCTCAAACCCTCGAATACGAACACTGAACCTTCTCGGGTATGGACGTAACCTCTGAGTACGAGGACTGGATTCATGGGTCAGGTCGTCAGTCAATGAAGGCGTTATGTCTCCGTACTGAAGGAGTTAAGTCATCGTACTACTGAAGGGGTTAAGCCACCGTCGTAGTAAAGGGGTTGATATTCATACTAACGGTTTGAGAGGGTGTCATCACGGCTTCCGAGAGACGGATGTCACCTGTCAGTCAGGCTGTGATGATGGCTGAATATAAAGCGGGATGTCATAGGAATGTTCTGTACAGAGTGCACTTCTGTCTTACGTACATTGTATTTATATGTTCTATCACGTATTGTAGGATATTATTATGTTGTAGACACGGGAGGAAATGGTTTGAAAAGCCTCATTTGTGAACCTACTTCTGTTGGGTTGTATTATATGGCATGTTTTGGGTTTCAGTAATCGTATTATACGGTACATCTGATGGGTGTCAGTGATAAATTCATACATCAAGACATTTATTGGGTTTCAGTAATTCATTCATACAGATATACATGTGGTGGGTTTCAGTAATTCTTTATCAGTACACGTTTTTGTTTTGTGTGTAACATGTCTACCACACGTTTGTGCTCTCTGTTGTTTGTATGCACTCTGTGTGGAATAATGATTTTATGATAATAATATAAATGATGATATAACGATTTATTCAACAAACTGCAACCAGGAGGGGAAAATACTGAGGGAAGGTGCATCCAACAATAAGGAGAAGCGCTATAAAAAGGGTTGAGGGTGGGAATGTTAAACAGAGTCGTGACACAGATACAAAGGCGAAAGCTAATGTATTGTCTACTGATTATCGACGATTTTCTCAGTGGTCGGGATGGGGCTGCTCTTGTAGCGGTTTGTATGAGCTGGGATGGGACTGAGATGGTTGTGGTGCCGAACTGTAACCCGGGGTTTAGGAATGTCACACAGCAAGATGTGACAATGGCAAGGAGAGTGTAGCGATTTCATTTCATTAGATGAGGTTCGCGTGAA
>JAUTYZ010738818.1:2425-13443 GCA_032273725.1 Panulirus interruptus | reverse complement strand
TATATGGACGTGATCCAAGATGTTCAGAGTTCGGATGTGGAGTCAGTTCGCTTCCACTTCAGATTATTTTTTGCGTTGGACAGATGATTAGATGAAGGATGCACTTTATTTGTAAAATTCTCTCCTTGAAAATTGGTGTAGTCATGAATTTGACAATGAATGTAAGGTGTTTTTGACTCTTTTGTAAAGTTATGAACGTTGACATTAATTTCTTCTGCACTTATCTGGTATCTAGTAGTAACTGTGGCGTTGACATCTTGTTATAACGAACTTTTATCTAAGTATTTAAAGTTCTTAAGTTCTTGAGAGCCATGACTGCACTCAGCCGTGTGACTTGGGGTTATTGATTGTCGCCGTAGACATGATCATGTGCAACTAATGTTTATACTACACTCCTGCTGTGCATGTCATTGGCCGTTTAACAATAAGAGAGAAGAAACTTGAATCATAACTTTAGAAAATATTAATTGTGTAGGGAAGTGTCGTTTTGTTGTTTACTTCCATTTTTCCTTTGGAAGTTGACAGGTTAATTACATTCCTAAAGAGGATGTGTTCTAGCTATTATGACGGTGGAAAAACATTACTTTTCATCTCCAGTGTTATGTTTGAACTTAACATTTTTAGCTCCTTCTATCCATTGCCAGTCCCTATATTTTTTTAGTGCATTACCATGAAACATGGCGGCTGCTGTATGTGCATAATGGAGGCGTGGTTGTGCTAGATGTTGTTCAACTAAATTTTCACAAAACCTCATTCAGGTTTGACCATAGCGCCACCTTTGTCATGTTTAGCCATTACTGACCAGCGTCATCAACTAAATTGTTGACTCTGTTCATCCAAAACTCTTATGGTTTTACACAGTCATGATGGTAGGCTTCTGCCATTTTATTTTCTCATTGTGTAGTATTGTGAACTTTGGTGTTTGCTCTTTTTGCCTCTGAGTATCACAAGGCCCTGTAATCACCTTACAATATATTTTTAATTGTATTACTGTGAAGTTTGACATGCTTAATAGTACAGATATTTCCTGCGCCGTTCTGATTTTGTTTTTCAATATTTTCACCACCAGAGGATACGGATTAATCTGTTACTCGTTAGGGCACAGAATACTGTATTTTTCATTGCATTACCTAGACATTTAGCAGTTGTTTGATACCTCAGATTGATGTGTACATACATTCATGGTCATACGTCTCGCCGTATGTCTCTTCCCGTGGCTCCTGCCGCTCCCCCCTCAGTCCTTGTTGTCATCCCTGTCCGTCCAGTCGTCTGTCCTGTCTGTACCCATTTCCGTCTTCTCGTCTGTCCCATCTATAGGCAACTGGTTCCATCCATTCCTCACATCATCCTTTTGACTTTCCGGTAGTCCTATATGTCCTGCCTGCGTCATTCCATCTATCCTTAAAATATCTTGTGTATGTCCTTTTGTTTGTCCGTACAGTAGATATATCTTTTGTCTTTCATTTCTCATTACATTTATTTACAGAATCCTGTTTTCATTGTCTAGACGTGTGTGTCTTGCCTTCGTTTCCTTCCCCGTGTCCCACCGTTCGTGTCCGTGAGGACAGAACCGGTTTGGTCCCTGACTTTATCCCTTTCCCGCCATTTGTAACAAAATAAAAGATGTTTCGTAGTGCGTGAACAGTTTAACAGAACGTTACCCAGTGTCAAGTTTGTGTTAAGTCTGCATGATTCTTGGCAAGTTTTGGACGAGAACTTTTTTTATTGTTTATTCCCACCGGTGTCTTGTGTAGGTTACGCTCTCACTGATTTTTTTTACTTTTTTCGCGAAAGTAGGAACATTGGGAAATAATAGTGGCCCGTATACTTTCCCAGTTTACTTAATAAAGATTTCCATTTTTTAAGCTATTTTTAAATTAAGAAAAAGATACCCGTATCAGTTTTGATTTTTTTCACACCTGCTGTGTATGTACGTTGTATTACTGAATAATATGGAGGTGGTTGTGTTGTGCGGGAGGTGCTCACCACCATACATGCAGACATTAACTCCTCACCAAACATTATACGGGCCTAAACTTCCAGGAATTTTATCGACGTTTTGTTATATATTATTTACTGTACGAAACTTATCCCAGATATATGAGGTATACAACTGATATGATTTTCCTCTTCATAAGCATTCGCTTTATTTAACTTCTTTGACTTGTGGGGAACAAGTAAGCCATCACCGCCTCATTATAAACCATTCTCTCTGTATCTCTAACCTCACATATTATTACACTTATCAGCTTTATTATTGTGTATCACATCGCACACATGGAATCCCAATCAACTGCGTACATTCTGATGGTAATCCCGTCGGCCTAGGATGTCCTGATGACATTGCTGTCACCTTACACCCAGGATATCCTGATGAAAATTTTATTATACACCTCGGATATTCTGATAGCAGCAATCCAACATCCAGGATATTAATGTCGAGCCATCGCGACGTTTGTCCACTTCTTAACCCTAACTTTATTATGCTCTGGCTTTTTACCCTTCGTTACATCACGTACTGTATTCCTCTCTTTATTTGGATATGTCGCCATTGCCTATTCTCTTTCAGCTAAATATACCACATTAAAGATTATACAAATATTTGAACTTTTCTGTGCGCTGGCATACATCTTTACCCTTGTTCAGGCTACCATATCAATATGTTGGGGAAATATTACATTTGCCACCTTGTTCATTCTGAATACTTTTACTTCTCGTTATTTGTTTTGTCGCTACTCTTAGGATAACTGTCTGTAGCATTCTCAATTTTTGTCTCGACCTTCGAAATCTGTATCTTAGTAATCCTAATTAAACTCTACCCTAAAACAGTACTACATCTTTAGCCTAACTTTGATAACTCTGCTTCTCCAGCATTGCATTGAATATCTGACCGTCTTTAGCTCAGTGCCCCTTACGCTCAAAACAAGTACGTTTGTAGCCTAAATGCCCAATACCTTTGTAAGTTTTCTCATACTGTTAGAATGAAACATCTTCAACCTAGTTCCTTATAACAGAAGAATAACTATATTTAGAAATGTTCCCGGTACTTTTAGAATAACAATATATATTTAAACGTAACTACCTTATCATTTGTCTGCACATGAGAATAAATGTCTTATTACTCCAGAATCTCTTGGCACATACCTGTATTATATAAATACTTTAACATGATCATGATAAGATCTTAAAATGATCATGGTAAAGTGTTATCATTATCTTAACATGATCATGTTAAGGTCTTATCATTATCATAACATGATCATGATAAGGTCTTATCATTATCTTAACATGATCATGGTAAGGTCTTATCATTATCTTAACATGATCATGGTAAAGTGTTATCATTATCTTAACATGATCATGGTAAGGTCATATCATTTCCTTAACGTTATGCTATACGGTATTACCATGCCTTCTAACGAACAGACATTTTTCTGATTAAAAAACACTGCTGATGACAGGCTGTACCGGTGTGTACCGCCCGATTGTCTCCGAATGCTAGTACAGGAAGTTGAAGAGGCCACCCACATACACGCGAAAATTCTGCCGTGATGGTCGTTTGCTTTTTCATGATAGTTGATTTTTTGTTCGTATTTTACCTTGTTTGCCGATGAATGTGGTAATGAGTAGTATAAGGATTAATAGAAAATTGGCTCTGTGATATATTACCTAATTAGATTGAATGGTTGCAAGATCTTTACCCTTGAACCATGAATAATAAAATAGAAACTTTCCAAAGAATTGGAATGTCAGGAAATGAGATCGGACGTATTTAACTCTAAGGGCGAACCTCACTCTTAAATTAGTCACTTCTAAATCTTTAGCGAGATACTTCAAGTGTACGCAGCCCACAGCAGCAAGTCCGAAAAATCTGAACATATATCAGTGTACAGCCAATAGTTCTGGTCGTATGTAAAAGGATACCTCCGTAAAGGTTTTATTTATATAAGCATTTAATTATATTTAATGGCTAATTTTAAGATACCGAGAAAACCCGTTGATTTAACGTTATATGGCTACAACTAGGGAAAATGCCAGGTCGGCTGTTCTCAGCCAGTGATAGAATGATAAGATCATACATGTAGCATGATATCACATTATATATACTCATAGCTTTAACAACAGTAAAGGCTAAGGGACGTGCCTGTCATTGTAAAAGCGGACTCGAAATCCAGGTATTATGTGCAAGAATGTTCGGGTTGGGTAGTGAGAAGTGCAAGATCCGGGAGATGGATAATCAATCACAATACAGTAATAGAATCCACAGTGCTACACACAGACAGCTGTAGGGTAGTGGCTTTTCACCTGTACAGGCTTGAAATCTTGCATATATGATTATGTTAAAGGTGCTTTCTCTTGGTGTGATATATGGTATTGCAAGAGTCTCTGGTTCAGGGTAAATTAATCTGATAAAAGTTTAGTATTAAGACTTTTTGATACTGATGTGGACATAAGTGATTATTTGATTGGTATTGGTCGCCCATATAAGCACTGCACGTTACTGGCCTTTCAGAAAAAATTTCGCAAGCTTTTTCAGTCAATTTTGTTGAGGTACCAATATTTACGCTTAAAAAGGGTTGCTGAAGGGGTAGGTGCCGTTACAGTCGATACGTTTTTTGAGATTGTGATCAGATGAACCAATTAGGGGCGCGATTGAGTAGTTACAGCGGGATGAATTAGGGGTGAAACATAGATCCAGAATATTAGGAGAGTGGTCACAGCGGTCAGGAATATGGGTAGGGTGGGAGATAATTTGTTCTAGATCATTGAGAATGGAGAACGTGAGAGCGTCAGTCCCCCTACCATCCGTATGAGAGGAATTTAACCATTCCCTATTGTGAACATTGAAATCCCCAAAGTAGAGAATATCGCCTTACGGGTGAGAGGATGCCACAGTCTCAGGGCAGGAGTTTAGATAGTCAAAGAGAGATACAAAATTTGTAGAATTAGGAGAGCAATAGGCGAAACAGAGGAAATGTGTGGTAGTAGGGAGACAGACCTTGAGCCACATAACATCAAAGTTTGGGGACTCAGGGTCCTTGAGGCGTGCGGCAGGTGTGTTGATGTTGGGGTAAGCACAAACACCACCTTTGAACCGAAATCGTGAGTGGAGATTATAGTTGGATATGTAAAAGGGGCTAGTGAGAGCATCATTAGACAACTGTGTCTCAAGGGAGAATTAGGTTATTAGGAAAGGTACTAGGCAGATGGTTTTCAAGGGAAGAGAGGTTACTAGACAGACGACAAATGTTGATGTAATGAATAGAAAAAGAGGAAGGTCTGTCAGAGAGGGAAAGGTCCTGGGAGGGGCCGGTACTTCTACTTCTGAGCTCTCCCTCTCATTGGCAGTAGAGTCAGGAGGAAACACGGAGATTCTGAGCACTCCATTATGCCGGGGACTAGGGGTTAACATGATAACATTGTGAAATTGTATTAACTATAGTAGCTAGGTTTTTAGCAACAAAGTATTTTCTTTTTTTTAAGAGAGAATGTTGAAGTCTTCCTCAGAGAGTGATTCTTGTAATAGATTATGTGTGACAATGACGACAGTTATCTCATTAGGGATAATTACTGTGCATTGTATAACATTGCTCTTAATGGGATTGAAGGTGTTGAAAACATGAATTGTGCTGTAAACAGCTTTTGTAGTCATGGTGTGTGATGTTACACCCATACATGGTCCAGCATGTACGAGTAGCAGTGCCTGTACATAAAGTATAAGTAACGTAGCCCATAGCATAAACTATAAGTAGTCTAGCACGGTGCATAAAGTACAAATAGACTAACGTGTAAAAATAGTTCATGTAGCCTAGCTCACACATGTAGCCTAGCTCACACGTCGTTGCGGAAGAAGTTGGTGGCGTTATGGCAATCTTGTCTTTCTTGTCTGCGCCTCGTCTCCTTATAGGCCAGACCCAGCATGGGAATGTGCATCATGAATGTGTCCCTTCCTGTTGGCCAGACCCAGCGAAGGGATGTGAGTGGTTGATGTGTCTCTACCTGTTGGCCAGACCCACCTTGGAGGTGTGTATGGCGGACGTCGCCAGCCTCCTCAACGGGGAAATAGACCCAGGTAACTGCCGCAGACGAAGGAAGGTGCCTTGCAAGAATTACGACCTTAAGATTTCATATTGTATTTTAAATATGCTACATTTATTCACCCCATGTTTCTTGTAGTTTGTGGACGCAAAAGTAGCTGTTCTGTAATCAGTATAGGAATTATTTTACAAATTCTTGGAGAGTTCCGTTTGAATTTTGTCTTGCAATTTACTTAGCTCGTCATCATTAAAACATTTTGGAAAAGACTTGTAAACTTGCTTTGTAGTAGGCGATGAAATGTGTGAGGAGAGAGCAGGCGCGCCTGTTTACAGTGCCGTGGGAGTGGAAGAAATCTGTGCTTGATAACTTGAGGCCGGGAGAAGTAATCACGACATGAAGAGGAAGGCTGAAGATGAGTTGTTTGGAGAGGGTTGAATCCATGAAAGTGGACCCGCCGACAGGCACAACACCAAATAAAATGAAGGAGATTGGAAATAACTTTACTCCAGCAGTAACAAAAGCAAAGCTGTAACTGGAGAAATACTTCCATCTTAGGATGCCAGAGATCTCAGTGATATTGCTTTCGTCATTCGGATATTGTAACAGCATTCCATCACGTGGTTGTGGGTGCCTGGTGTGTGTGCTGCGCGGTATTTGTACCTTTTTTTTATATTATATGACGGTGACTGATACACTGACTTTCCGTATAGAATATGTATCTAAGTGTGTAATAACTTCGAGATGACCGGAAAGGAAAAATGTCCACTGTACATTCCAAATAATGTTTGGTATTCTGATTCTTCAAAACAGCTTAAACTATGTTTGTCCCATATCCACATCTAGGGAAGTCTTAGAAATATTGCATTGTGCTCAACGTACTCAAGACATTAAACTTAGCACACTGCTATAATTCGTGATTTTTTCCCCGTATTCTGGAGACGCACAAAACTTTGGTACATTTTTTTAGCGAATAATTTCTCAGGCAAATGCTGAGTTTTGTAATCTCTTTGAAGGGAGAACAATTTATAAATTCAATGCTGTGCTTAGGGCAGTATATGTGTTAAATGATTTATTGCAGATTTGCTGGCGGATACAGGAAGGTGGTATTAGAGTGTTGATTTTGACGTTTAATGAAGTGAGGGTTTGATTTATTCACGTTGCATATCCAAGTTAATTCAGCGAGAAACTTATATCACAATACCACTGCAGCAAAAAAATAAATAAAATCCTAATGTTCTTGTAACGAAAAGATGCTTACAGCCTTCATGTGATTCTCACTCTCCAGTACAGGGAACCACAAAGACTGGGACGGTGTGTGACAAGTCAGCACCATTGTGGTGTCGTGGTCGACTCTTGATTTGCTCGAGTAGTCAAACACAGAGGTTTGTCCCCTCACAAATGCTCACCTCATCATGGAGCAGCATGACGCAATCTTTCGCCACCGCTCTGTGCCGAGTACGTAAGTAGGAAAATGCGTCGCTTTCAAGAATCGTTCTTGTAAACCTGATAAGAGCAGTGCTGATAATCGACTGGGGGGGTTCGCTGCTGTTAATCAGATCACTGCTGCTGAACAGGTCACTGCTGCTGGTAATGGGATCTAAAGGTCCTCATTTCTGCCTAATGGTATTAGTGTTTAATCGTTGCTGGTGAAGTGATCCAGCGGCAATCACTGCTGGCGAGAAAACCAGTGTAGCAACCCATTCTCGTTCCATACAGTGTTTCCTCACTCAAGCTGTAACCTGGCCTTCAGACACACAAGCTCACTTACTAGCGCCTTAACGTCTCCTACCAGGACGCTGACTCAAAGAGGCCACTGTGGTATTTTCTTCGTTGGTAGCAGTCCTTGTGGCCTTGACCCTTCACCTTCACACCATAAACCTGCACCTCCAGTAGCTCATTGCCCTCTGTTACCTCACCTTATATATCCTATCCAACAGAGTACTGTTGTTGTTGTTGTAAGATGTATTCTTGTGTCCCTCTCAGTTTACCACTTCAATAACCCAACAAGAACACCCAATAAACCATTATAATCTGTGCTAGTAACTGGATTCGAAAATAATCAGTCTTGTCTATAAGCTCAGAAGCTAAACTCTGCTTGTAACTGAATCCAAATTGCTGGTAAAGAAATCAGATGAAAACTATTGGTAATAACTATATCAAAAGGTGATCTCGGCTGGTAACGGGATCAGAAAATAATCTCAGCTGACATCGAGATCAGAAAATAATCACAGCTGGTAACGATATCAGAGAATAATCACAGCTGGTAACGAAATTAGAAGATAATCACAGCTGGTAACGAGATCACAAGATAATCACAGCTGGTAACGAGATCAGAAAATAATCTCAACTGGTAACGAGATCAGAAAATAATCTCAGCTAGTAACGAAATTAGAAGATGATCACAGCTGGTAACGAGATTAGAAGATAATCTCAGCTGGTAACATCAGAAGATAATCGCAGCTGGTAACGAGATCAAATATTAATCTCAGCAATAACGAGATCAGAAGATAATCACAGTTGGTAACGATATCAAATAATCTCGACTAGTAACGAGATCAGAAGATAATCAGCTGGTAACGAGATCAGAAGATAATCACATTTGGTAACGAGATCAGAAGATAATCACATTTGGTAACGAGATCAGAAGGTAATCACAGCTGGTAACGAGATCAGAAGATAATCATAGCTAGTAACGAAATCAGGAAATAATCACAGCTGATAACGAGAGCAGATAATCATTTTTGTAACGAGAGCTGAAGATAACCACTGTTGGTAACGAGATCAGAAGACAAACGCTTCTTGTAATGAGATCAAATAATAATCTGTTGGTAACGATATCAAATGGTAAATACTGCTGGTATCTAGATCAGAAGATAATTACTGCTGGTAACGAGATCGGATAATTACTGTTGGTAAGATCAGAAGACTGTCTCTGCTATTAAGGAGATTAGAGTATAATTACTATCTCAGGTGACGACACTTCCATGGTATGTTAGTCATGGTATAATTGCTTACATATAAAGTTTCTAAAGTTAAGGGGGTTAGAGTATCGATATTTAGGGAATTTGCTCCACTAAATAAGTATTTAAGTTGACGTACCCAAAGATATAGCGTACAGGAAGAAGTAGCCGTTTTCGTAAGTGCAAGTTTGTTTGAGTTAACGTGCCGAAGGATTAATTTAGACGTTTTCGTAAGTGCGGGTTTAAGTTAACGTGCCCAAAGATTTATTGCAGGGGGCGAAGTGAGACTAATACGTACAGGTTTACGTTAGTGTACCTAGATAATTACCTTAACGGACGACGTTACGCAAGATTTAGCGTAGTGGAGGAAGTAAGTTGTTTTCGTACATAAGGTGACGTCATTATACCGAAGGATTTTTCAATGAACTTTATACTTTTAGTATGTCTTTGTAATTGTAGTTAGTTGTAGCTAGGGAATAATATTACGTAAGACAACTTTTTCATACATTAACCCAATTGGTCTGTAGGTCTTTGTTCGTGTGAAGATAACAGATGGTGAAACACAGGATGGTAGGTAGCCATTCCGTTGAAGCAGGATCATCATATGTGGAGAGAAAGATGCAGAGAGGCCTCGTTGTAATATAACTCTGTAAGCAGTAACAAACAAATGTTGCAGAAAGTTTAATATAAACTAATGAACTATGAAAATTATCTGTATAGTAAATCGTGAGCCTTGGAAAATTCCAGTGCTAAAGATAAACTAGGAAAATGTGCTGAAAATTATGATTTTATTAGATGTGTGTACGTACAATTTTTCAGTGTTGGTTGAAGGATCCCGTCATGAACAAAAGTTCTCGGTGAAGCCAAGTCTTAAAAGGAACTAGAGAGTTAGAGAAATAAGGATATGATAGGAAAGTAACATAATAGTTTTGGATGATGTGGGGAAAACTTACTTTTTATATGGAGCAGATCGTAGCTGTTTGGAGAGACATAAAGAAGGTAAAAAGTTGCCTCACGCATAATTAGATCGGTCAACTCATGCCTGAGAACACGAAACTAAAATGAACAATATGAATACGTGAGTGAACTGTAGCAGGAAATTATCAGCGAAGACTAACATGTCGTGTAGCCGGCCCGCCTGCACTACCCTTGGTGAAACTCAACCGTTACGGCCTCAGACTGCAGCCATGGATTAGCATAATCAGATAGTCTGTGAATTTCTGTTGAAAATATAAGTCTAGAGCCTAAGTTGTCTGCGTGCCAGTTTGCAAGCCTGATCATCTGATTGTCCATTGTAAACAAACGAGTAACTGGCGTTTTAAGTAGTTTTAATCTTCGTTAATGTTTAGCGTGGTGCGATGTGGCAAGGCGATGATCTGGAATTCGCTTGACCATGGAAGAGTATATACAGGGGATTATGAGTTTATGTCTCTGAGGACATGTTAGAATTATATCAGTTTTCTGTTGTTTGGTCATCATTCAAAGTCTGTACAAGGTAGTGAAGCAATTGATGGAACAAGTCAGTGATTTACAGTTGATCATTAATAGGCTTAAGTTTAGAAGAAAAGTAATGAGGTTCTAAAAATAAAATCTTTGGCTCACCGGCGCGCCGTCATACCCTCGAGTGGTATCACGTATCACGGTTCCTACTTTTGAACCAAGAGGTGACTTTACTTTTTGATTGGCTGAGTTTTCTGAGAAACTGTTAACTTCTGTGATGAATTATTCATTCTGTTACTGAGCGCTGCAAATGAGTTCTGAAACGAGTAAAATAATATTAGATTCATTGTCTGGAATATTGATATTTTCAGGAAATATGATTATTGTCAAACACGTATGGAAAGGGACCTGATGATCAACTAAGATAAGTAACACCTTTGCAAGACAAAGACAACACATGATACTGAATAATGGATTCCTCTGTAAGCGCAGACATAGATCCAGCCAGCAGTAGTGTCACAGTGAAACGAGGATGTAGACCTACTATGTGTAGTACCCTGTCTGGGGGGGGGGGGGGGG